>JAMZAV010009100.1:0-26614 GCA_024449915.1 Sweltsa coloradensis | reverse complement strand
ATTTTCAGAAAAAAACCCCCCGGGCAAGTTGTCCTACCTTCCCAATAATGCCCTGGAAAAAGGGTTGTCCTAACCCCTCCGTGACGTCCACTTAGCCGGGCAAGTTGTCCTACCCCCCACCGTCCCTCATACACTTGCCTGGCAAATTGCCCTAGCCCCAAAATAGCCCCTGGCAATTCCCCCCCGGCAAATGGGTCCGGTTTTACCATTGAGTAGTAGTGTTTAGGTTAGTTTGTTTTTCTTATCCCCCGATTACGCTTTTTCATCTGTAGGGGAAATCTTCTAGTTTTTTTCCGTTGCAACACTGTTCAACCTTTTGTGTGAAAGCAAAATTTTATCTAATGCGATTTTTTAAAAACCCCTTTATAAGTACAAAATATATTATTCACGTATTTCTGTCAATGTCAAAAGATCGAAAACAAAAAAAAAATAAAAAATAAAAAAATTCAAGGGTAAATTAACCTAGCGGTGGTACAGGTCTTCTGCAATCTAAACTCTTTGCCCAAAAAGGTCTTATAGATACTTTGTTCTGAGAGCTGAAACAAAATACATTAAATGGATGAGCAAAGCGAAGATTCAATTTGACTGACCCCTAAAAAAATTTTAGCCCCCAATTTTTTTTTTTCTTTTTTTTTCTGTTTGTTCGCACGCTTCCGGGCCAAAAAGGGCATAAATGCATCTTATAAAAATTGGGAAAGGGAAAACCTTCAAAAATCTCTGAACTTGGACCTGGCACGTTTTATGGGTGCAATCAAAGAAATTTTTCTCATGAATATCGTACTTACGAAAAAAGGGGCCCTACGAAAACTAAAAATTACAGAAAAGTCATCTATCAAGGGGTGGGACTTGGGTTTTTCATAGAAAAATAAACAACGCCCTGAAAAAGCGTTTGCGAGCTTCCTTTCGAATATTACTTTAAATTTTCACTCAACTTTTTGTTAAATTTCTTTCCCTTATTGGATGAGCGTGCGAGAGAAGCGAATATTCCATTCACAACTGAAAAAAAATCCGAATGTTTTTTTTTGTTTTATTTTGGCTGTTTTTTAACACGATTCGGCTAAACCCTACTCCAATTGCGATGAAGTTTTTTTGATACTTCGAAATCTTGAACTTAGAACTGCCACGTTTTTTAGCGAATCTAAAAATTTATTTTTCATAAAAATCGCAATTATCCATTTTTTGCATTTAAAAAAAATTTTTAAAACATTTCTTCGACTTTAACCCTAATGCGTTTCGACTGAAATTATCTTTTTACAGAACCTTAATTTTAGAATAATTTATTCATTGAAATTTGGCGCAACAAAAAAATTATTTCTCGTGAAAAGAAATTTTACGCTTTTTTTTTTTAAAAAAAAAATTCTTCGCTTTTTAACACCTAAGCTTTATTCAAGAATGTTTTTAAACGAACCCCTAATTTTTTATGAATTAATAAAATTGTGTGATATTTGAGAGAAATTGAAAAATTTTTTTTTTTTAAAATCGAAATTTTTTAGCTTTTTTCGCTTAAAAAACGTTTTTTCACATGCTTTACCAGATTAAAAATGATTTTTTCACAGAACAACGGAAAATCTGCTTTACACATGACGCACCATTTCCCTTATGAAAAAACGCGCCTAAAAATGGCTTTCAAAATTTGGGGTTTATATCCGTAGTGTAAGTTCCAAGCTGCGACGGGGGTTTAAAAGCGTTTGTCCAGCATCTTTTCCTTTGCTTTTTAAAAAATTACGACCACCTATTAACGTTTAAAGTACAAACCATATTATGATGCGAGCGAAGGGGGGGGGGTTTCCATTTGACTCTCCCGGAAAAAAAATTTTCACTGTTTTTTTTTATATACTATATCTCGCCATAACGTTCGAAGGGAGGGGGGGATCGATTTTAAAAATTTGGCCATCCGCAAGCTTGATACGATTGTGATACCCCAAAGGAAGCCCAAAAAAGGGAGTAAGGCTTGGTCTACAATAGTTCTTTACTGAGTTTTTAATAATAGTGTTTTACGGGTAAGCGGGGCATTGATCAATTCTTGGTTTTCAGTCATTCATCATCGAATGAGAAAACAAATATGAAAAAAATTTAAAAAACAAAAAAATTTAGAGTTTATACACACCTCTACAAAATATCATTTATACAGGTATTTATTTTATTTTATACATACGCAAAATAAAAAAACGGTATTTAGAAAAAATTTTCAAAATGTTAACAAATTATTGTACGTTGCAGCATATGAGCACAAAGCGAAAATTTCAATTTTTTTTTCAATTTATTAACATTTTTTTTTCAATAAAATACAGTTTCAGATAGTAAACGAAACTTTTATGGATACCTAAATGACTTTGAAGAGACAGAAAGAGTAACTGTTATAAAAACTAGCCACCAAAATATACACAACCATCTTTGAAGAAAAATATGCGACGCTCACAACGTTTTGTGTCTAGCCCAAAAAGTGAAAACATGTTCCGCCATCGTTTGTATTTTGAGTCATCCTTGTTGCAGTCCCGGGGGACTTTTTTCACTTGTCTACATGTCATCGAAAGCCGGGAAATAATAAATGTCCTCTCGCAAAGCTGCAACTTTGGGGATAACAGGTGGGTTCGTCCCTGCAATCGTGAGGGGATGCTCACGACCTGCAGAACAGGTCATGCAAAAATGAATATGTATGGGGGAAAAGTTAAAATTAATATCGCTATTTAAAAACTTACGAACTTGTAAATTAGGGAAAACACGGGCAAAAAGTTTTTAAAGGGAGCGTTTTTTAGAAACTGTACAAGTAAAGCACTGAAAAAAGTTTTTTGTTTAGGTGTGTGAGAATAAGACAATCGCAAACAAAACACAGGGGCGACCGTGCGAGGGACAACAAAAACTAAATACCAAAACCAGCTAAAAAAAAAGATTTTTGAATTTGTATAAACCAACCCAAAAAAACAAAACACAAATAAAAAATGTCCAGAAATTAAATTAAATTCAGATTTGTCTTTCAGCGTTAATAGATTTTGGTAGTGAAGTAACCCGTTTTCTAAGAACTGTTTTAGACTTTAAAAACAAAAACATAAAACATGGTACTACCCGTGGTAAGTGTAAACAAATTTGGGGCCTTGGTAAAAAAATATTAAAATAAAATAAACAAGCCTTTCTAAAAAAACTTGTGTGAGATAAAATATGATTTACTTTGAAGTAAAAAATTTTTAAAAAAAGAAGTTTATACTAGGGGTGATTGGGTTTCACCCGCATAAAGTCTTTGAATTTTTTAAAAATAAAACTATAGGATGAACCAAGAGATTCGATAATAATTTTACCAAATTGCGAGGGTAAATATTTTTGATAAAGGTTACAAAAATCTAGAAATGTGTCGGATACGATAGGGGGAGAAGTATTGAGATTGCAGAGTTAGTGAAGATTTTTAATTTGTGTGCGTTAAAAAAATTTTTAAAAAAAATAAAAAAAAGAGGAAGTAGCAAGTAAAGGGAAATTTTTAAAATTGTTGAGAACAGGAACTGTTAGATGAAGAAAAAAGGGAAGTTTAGGGTTTATTAATAAGTATCGTCAATTTTTTCATCTAAACCAGGTGAGAAAACAGGAGTTAAAAAAATTTTTAAAGAGGTATGGGCCCTACAATTTTTGGGTTAAAATTACCCCTCCCTTTCGCGTCCCCGTGCAGGGTTAAAAAAACAGTTACAAAAAATGCTTGAATGGGGTTTAAAACGATCGCGTCTCCCGTATTTAGCCTTTTAGTAATAATCCCTAAGAAAGGGGGAAATTTTTAGAATTGCCTCGAGCTAGACAGTTTAATAAAGTACATCGTCCAGATAGAGAATCCCCCAAATGTACCAGAAAACTTACAGAAATTCATGGGAGGGAAATTTTATGGTTCTTTTTGTTTTTCTTGTTCGTTTTGGCAATTCCCATTGTGCGCGGAAAGCGTAAGTACTTTTGCTTTCCAATATATTTTCACAGTGTACCAATTCAAAGTAATTCCATTGGTTTGAATGTCTCTGTGGCAGCATTCACCCCCGGGTCTTGTGAAATAGTAACGAACTTATTGACTTTGTGACTACCTATATGACGACATGCTGGTCACACAAAAACAACTTGAACACTTTGAACTATGGACGTTTTTTTGACAATTTTTATAAAGCTAATCTTACGTAAACCTTAAAAATATAAGTTCTGTTAGAAAAATGTTCCTTTCCTTGGGACGTCCACTCCAGAGGAGTAGCAACTGATGCGAAAAATTTTTAGAGGTCATACAGAATGGCCGGGCCCTAAAAATGTGAAACAGCTTAAATCTTTTTTGGGGGTAATTTAATTTCTATCGACGCTTTACCAAATCCTACGCGGAAGCCAGGGCCCCCATTAAAAATCCCTTTAAGAAAAATGTTGCATGGAATGGACGGAAGAACTAGACAGGGGCTTTTTCAGAGGGTTAAATTGTTCATAGAATCGGTCGTCTTAAACTACCGGATTTCAAAAAACCTTTATTTTTGTAATGGACCCCCCGGGACAATGGAATGGGAAGTAAAACTCTACCACTAGATGAAAACGGGATTTTCAATAAATCTTTTGCTTAAAAAAACATGAAAGGGCCGATGTCGTATATGAAGGTTGAAAAAAGAAAAACCTGTATAATGGGTGTTGATGAAGTTCCGGACTTTTGTGCTGGGCTCGATTTAACCATAATCAGATAATAAGCATTAATTTTTCAAAACAAGCAGACTCTGTCGGGCGTTTAACTCATTGGATTTTGTTATTACAAAAATTTTTCCTTTTAAAATTCAACACTGTCATGGTAGAGATAATACTGTCGCTGAACTTTGAGGTATCCGCAAGATGAAACGGGTGAAGTAATTCCACAGCAGTAGATTTGAAACACGTAGCAAAATTTAAACCCCAGCTTTTTTAAATGAACTAGTAAAAATTTTAAAAAATCATTCATAAAAACTACAAGCAGAGAAAAAAATTTGGGGAGTATCATAGATAACCTACAGGGAACGGGAAATTTCCAAATACGCGGATAATTTTTAAAATTCAAAAAATAAAAACTTTCACAAGTTGACGGATTTGGAATTTATGCATACCAGCGATTTTAGTTTCCGATATTATATGGAATGTGCAACGAAGAGATGGAAAATTTTTGGTTCGGTTAAAGCATTCATTGATAAAAAAAGTTTTTTTGGAAGAATCTAGCGGAAACGGTTAGAAAAATCTAGCAACTTCGATCTTCCCAACGCCAAAAACCCCCTCCGTTTGCTTGTCATGGTGTTTTTATCCGACAATCCCACAAGGCATAGCAAAGCTCGTCGCGACCGATCGTTTGACCCTATCCCTCTTTCCCCAGCGGGGTGCTCAATACATTCTAGTTTTTTAATTTTTTAAAACATAATTTTAAAAGAACCCCATGCACGGGCTACGGCAGAAGCAGTTGTAGGAAGCTAGCACCTATGAAACAATATTCAAACACCGAATCGTTATTTGAGTGATCACGGCAGCCAGTATAATTAAACTTTGAATAGTGCTCTAGAGAATTATGGGGATACATTTATCATTTTTATAAATAAGGCATCCACAACAAACCCGCGAACGAGTAATGCGTGAAAATGGGCGATTTGTCGAGAATTGCTCAGAGAAACACACTGCTTGGGTATTCCAAACATAGAAACCTGGTTAATGAAACTTTATCAAGAGCACGGGCTTCACTCCTTGGGAAACTACATTAAATAGAAACCTGATCGAAAAATTTAATAAACTGTTAAACCCTGAAGGGGAAATACCAGAAAAACCGATAACTAAAAAATACAACTTGCCGAGAAAACTTGGAAAGAAAAGGTAGAAAGCGAAAGAAACGTCCCAAAAGATTCACAGTCCCTATCCATTAGTGCTGAAATAAAATTACTCACAAATTCTTTAAATTTATTGCGGGAACAACGCATACCATTTAATTGACCCGTTTCAAACGGGATGGGGAATACAAAAGTAGTAAATTTAAGGCCATATCTCAAAGAATCCCATAAACAAAAATTTTGTTTGGGAAAGAAATAAAAATTTAAAGTTCAACTTTAACTAAAAAACCTAATCTTAATAATTTATAACTAAACTTGACTGCTATTAAAAATATAAATAGTGAATTTTAAATAAAACTTTGAATTTTTTTTAAAATTTTTGGACTAAAAATAGAAAAAAAATTTTGAACTTGAATTTAAATTTGAACTAGAGATAGAAATAAAAAACAAAAATAATGTTAAACCAGAATAATAGAGAACAAAAAGGAACAAGGAGGTTCGGGGGGTTAAAAAACCCTACCATTTATAAAATAGAAAAGTGAAAAATAGAGTAGGGGATAGATTTAACCAGCTGTTAAAAAAAATTTGCCCTTTGATTTAAAAAAAATAACTAAACAATGGATGCATGCCTCCACAATAAATCGTGGCTAGGTGCAAAAGGGCCATGTCAGAAAAGCGGTTTTTGAGTTTGGATATGGCTACAATTAAAAACTTCAGCTTTCGAATGCAAAATGGCCAATGTCCTAGCTACCCTAGTGTAGAAGATGGGGTATGACATGGCCCTTGACAGTTTTTATTTTCCCGATCTATGCTGGGATAGATGACTTTTTTGGGCCCAAATTATTTTTTCAAAATGGAAAAGAGCCCCATTTCTATAGCTGACGGTGTTTGAAGGTTATGGTTTCCCAAATTTGCTGGCGGGTGCTTGTTTAAGTTTTTGTGACAGTGGGGGCGTTTACCGACCCAAATAGCCGTTTTTCGTTTAGTTAACCCTGTGAACTCCTGGTAACTATCTAGAAATATGGTTTTAGATTATTAAATGTAGACTTCTTCAAAGGCATATTCATTGAAAACCCTTTTAATTAATCCCTAATTGCCCAAAGGTACCTGTGTATGCAAGTTAGACCCCCTCTTGGTAAAATGATTTAAGGCCTACCCCCTTAAAATTTTTTACACGAAAGATCCATCAAATTTTTTAATATGAACCAATAAGGGGTCTTTGACTAAATGACTAAAGGGCTGTAGAAGGGGCCCTAAACGAACAGTTTTTTTGCCTAAATGGGACGTTGGATTTTTAAAAAAGAGCTTTGCAGAAGTTTAAGTATCATTTTGGTTAAATGTTTTAAGAGTTTTGAACAATTATTTAAAAGAAAAATTTAAATTAAAAGTTCTTTTTCAAATGCTGACACAAGATACTCAAAGTGTAAGAAACTTTGTGAAAAAAGAAGAATAAGCAAACAAACTAAAAATTTCCAAGGGGCCCAAATGTCAATTTTTTTTTTATTTTTCTTCATTTTTTTTAAAAAGGGGCCAAGTAAAGGTCAAAATTTGACCTTTTAATTTTTTTTGCAGTTTTTGTTTAAATTTTATTATTTTGATAATGTACATAATCAATTCACTTATATCCTTGTTCCACATAAAAAAGTTGCCCATTAATGAAAATAAAAAAAATTTTTTTTGTTTTTTCATTAAAACCTTAATAATAATAATAATAATAAAAAATAAAATAATAATAATAAATAAAAATAATAAAATAAATTTATTTTGGGTCCTTAATTGATCATTAAAAATGATATTGGACAGGTCAAAATATAACACACAAAAGAGTAAGCACTACAATACTACAAAAAAACAAGTCAACAAAGATTTAGATGCAGGTATTCATTTACGAAAAAAACGGATTTTTAGTTAAAAATCTCTTCGTTTTATTCTTTAAAAATTATCCAAGTTCTTCTTTAATATTTGGGGAGCTTTTTATATAATTTACGCCTAGATATCAGGTGCATACAAGATAGGTTAGGGGAGTCTCCAATTTTAAAATGTTCTGTTTTAGAAAAAAAAGGGCATGGCAATCACCGTTGTCGTTGTTAGCTTGTCATTATTTAAAAAAATATAAAATTTCATTGTAAATGTACAGGCAGGGCAAGTTAAAATCTCTAGGTCTTTAAAAAACTCCCTGCAGTGGGCATAAATGCTACAGGGGGCATATACCGTAAGCCCTTTTTTTTTAGTCTAAAAAGTCTAATGGCGGGGGTGGACAACCCCCCCGCGACAATCCCCTACTGTAGTTGGACTGGATATAGAAAAATAAACTAATTTGACAACACGTAGACTGCTAAACCATCAGTTTTTAATAAGGTAAACATCCTCCTGCAAGTTTTTTTCTCGCAAATTTTAAAGTGTATGCCCCAGTCCACACATTGTCAACAAAAAAAACCAAGACAATTTGTCACATCAACTTCAACAATAGAATGAATTTTAATATAAACAAGGGATTCTGTCAATATTTTTTTTTTTTTTAAAAATGCATCAACAATGTTTTATCAGCATTAAAAAAAGGGCTTTTCATCACACCATACAACCATTTTTTTAGCAGCCACCCCCTTTCAGAATACAACGACCAAAATCAAGGGTTTCTAATTTAATCATTTGAATCATCTGCATATAGAGTAATTTACCCATATTTACCGATCTGTCAAGCGTTTAAAACGATAAAAAACAAAAGGGGATAGCACCGAGCCCTTTGGGTACGCCAAAAATTAAATTCATTTTTTGAAAAAGTTGTTTTTAATTTTCCAGATATAAAACAATTTTGGCTACGATTTCTAGGTACATTTTTCCAGGAATGAGGTTTCCCCCCCAATTCCCGGTGTTCAAGTTTTTTTTAAAAAGCATTTTTGATTTCACTGCAAAAGCTTTAGAATAGCATAAATAAACCATCACGTGTTTCGTTTGTCAATGGCCTCAATTTCATGGAGATAATATCACACAGTGCAGTCGTAGTGGACTTTTCCCCTTCACAAAACCAGCTGGCTCTCGTTTTAAAAGCCCCAATGACTGTAAAAAAAAAGAGATTAATCTATTACGCATAGCAGTTTTAAAAATCTTTGAAAACACGAAAGTAATGATATAGGACGATAATTTCTTAACTTAGTTTTTGTCACCTTTTTTAAAAATAGGGACCACTTTAGCTTTTTTTTAAAACATCTGGAAATTTGCCCTGAATAAAGACCCATTAAAATGTGATGAGTGGGAAACCCCAATGAAAAGCTCACATTTTTAAGATATTACAAGGAAACTATCAAGCCCCGAGGACTTTTTCTTACTAACTTTGTCCCCCAAAATCATAAAACTCGTTTTTGCAAGGCCTAAAACATGGGATTGATCGGAGTATGGACACTTGTGATTTAGGTTGGGTATTTTTTGCCAGGTTTAATTTTACAATTTTTAGGTGCTGTTATTCGCGGCAGTGACTTTCTCAATTTAGCCACAAAGTCCAAAATGTTTTAACAATCGCTACCATTTTCCCGCAAAGTAATAAAGGGGTTTAAAGTTTTTTTATGTTTTATGTCCAAGGGGCTCCGTTACCGCCCGAAAAAAGTATTAATAAAAATCCCATGCGGTTTTTTGATTTGTTATTGCATTTGCCGATAGTTTTTCAAAGTAAATTTGCTTGGGCCCCCATAATCTATTTCTGTACAATTTTTTTAAATTTTTAGGGAATACGAAATATCTAAATTACTCTTTTTGGCCCCTTGGATTTTAAATATGCATTTTTTTTCCTGCAGTGACAGTGAATACAAGTCTTTTGTATAAAAGTTTCCTTTTTTTTTAACGGTTTCTTTTAAATTTTTTTAAGGGGTGCTGATTAAACACTTGCATAAAAAATACTCATGAAGAATCAAAAAATAATATTTTCAATGTTAAAGCAAAAAACAGGTTTTCCCCAATTAAACCCCCCTATGTAAACGATGAATTTGTAAATATTATGTTACTAAATTGTCCGTTTTTTTATAGTACCTTCTTAATAGGCATTAAATTTTTTCTTCACGCATGCCTAATTATAAGTGGTCGAAGACCATAGTCCAAAAATGGTTTCAGATGTGTCCTTTCTTTTAAAAATATTGTCTATGCACGTGCTGCAAGTTTTTTAAATCCTCGGGCACGTGACAGAGGGTTTAAAATTATCAGATAAAAAACAGATCTGTTTAAAGAATTACTATGAGATGATTTTCAGCAAAATTCCCCATTAAAACTCCGCAAATTATTGATTTAAACCCTTTTTTAATGTTATGATTTTTAAGATTTTTTGAACTTTTTATAAAAAATCGAAACTCGACGATGGCGACCTGTATATACAAACAAATTAAAAACCTTCCACACTCTGAATAAAAAATTTTGGCATGACTCAACACTTTTTCTGTACACAACTTATCAAAGTATCCAGCTTTTTAGCTTGCAGGCCAACTTTAGCAAAGATTTAAAAATTCCACCTTTTTTAATTCTTTTCGAAAAAACAGCTTCCCGATTTACCCTAGTATGTGCACACTGGGGGGCCCTTTTTTCCGTCAACCATGTTCCGCAAGCAGATTATATCACAAGGGTTGGGGTAAAGGTATGATTTTAGTTTTCGACTTGTTACGTAGGCACTGAATTTTTGTGTACATAATTAGCAGTCGTTTCTTATCCTAGGGGGTGCAATACTTTCCGGGTTTGACCAGTGGGTAAAAACGACCCTGCAATAGGGATCACTGTATGTAAGTTGCCAGACTTCTTTTTGCTGTTTGTTTGCCTGAGTTTGGGGGTTTATCACACACACAAAAGACTTTGCCAAGGGGGTTTCTCATGAGAGTTTTCGACCACTTCCTTACTCCCTATATTGTTTAAATCGCTTTTTTCAGCTCGGAGTTGAACAAGGTTTGGGATGATGGGCATCACTACTGTTTGTTGTGTCTGCAGTCAAACTTTAAAATTTTTTACACGTTTTCCTTACTGCAGTTTGCGCATAAGCCCGTCACTTTTACATTGGGAAAAAGGTGCTTGCCGCCGCAGAAACCGCATACTTTTGTCACGTTGGCAATCTCTAGCAAAATGGCCCAACCCTGGCATTTATAACAACGTTTAATATAAACATAGTTTTAATGTTGCACTTCTCACCAATATTAAGTTATTATCGCGAAGAAGTAACTTTCTTGTCGGGGAAGTTCGCACAATATTTTTCAGCCAAATTGTTTTCTTTCCCTTGTATACAACTCGCATATCCCTAGTCAGCGGGATTAATTTTTTTGATTTCAATCGTTTCCCCAATCACCGTCATAGTCGCTGAGCCACTCAACGCCCCGTAATCTAAGCCGAGGTTACGTTTAGGGCAATCCACACTATAATCACCAACCCCGGCACTTGAGCAGTATCTCGTAAAGTGGTTTAAACGTAGATTGTCCTGAAGCTTGACAACGCCTCCCTCCCTACTCCTCTATTTAGATACTCCTAAATTCATGGTCTCAGGCTTTTAAAACTGTCTTTTATAGCCTTTTTTGCATATCATGTTTCGCTTTTTTTTTTTAGGTTTTATAACAAACGCTGGTTTATGAAAGGGGTTTTTTCCACTTAGGTGCTCGGCCACGATACCATATGTTTATTTTAAATGTAGGCCTACTTATGATAAGTTTCCCGATTGAGCGATGGATTTGCCATTGTCTTGGGTCAAATTCTTTTCCCGCTCTAAAATCTAATTTTTTTTTTCTTTGAGCTCATCTTTCCTCCCATGCTCGCCACTAATTTATTTAAAAAGAAATTTTTACGTTTTAAAAAATAGACCCCGTTCTTTAATGCCGCGGGGAGGCGCAGCAGGCAGATCTTTCACACATTACCCACGTTTTTCCCCACACCCGTACAGTAGAAAAACCCCCGTTGTTTTTTGTGAATTACTGCACCAGCCCAATTTTTTTGTAAGTTTTTAAAAAACTTTTAATGAACAAAGTTGTCACACGAAATCACTTTTCCCTTTTTTTTATCCCCGAATTACATAATTTACAGTTATTTTCCTATTTTTTTGTAGAGCCGGATGAAACGTGATCCTCCCTCGCCGCCATCTTGAAACTATGTAATAACTCAAAACTCACTTTTCTGAAAATTGGCCCTTTTTGCACCCAGCCACAGAAATACACAACTCAGCTGTGACTTCGTAAAGAAATAAAAACTTTATGACTTAGATAAGATAAACAAATCATCTCGACTCACTGTGGCAATGAGTACATTCACCCCAAAATATTAATACACAACTAAAGGGGAACATTTGTATCACAACTTAAAGGGGAACACTTCTTAGTGCATCACTCACAACTTAGGTTGTCACACTCAACTTGTTTTGTCACACACACAAAACACATGTTTTGTCACCCCCCAAAACCCCAAACATAACCTCACACTTTTCTAACATTAAAACTTTTGAAGTTTAAAATTAGCTAATATTGGATTTGTTTTTCAACTTTAAAAATAACTTACTTTTTATATTAAAATAATACCTTGAATACATACCTTGAACTCGTAGAAAATGAGTTTTTAAGTTATAGTTGAAACTTTGAAAGTAAACATGGAACTCTAAATATGAATTTTTTTTTGAACCTGCAATTTAAAAAAATATAATACTTTTGAGATGTTGTTGAACTTAAAAAAATTTCTTGAAAACTAATAATTTGAGCTTTGAACTTGCAATGAATTTTATTTTTCTTGAAGAAAACATAACTTGCAACATGGAGACACTGAACTATATTCTTAAATAACTTCTTGAATTTTGCTTCGAACTTTTTGCAATTTTTGTTGCAACAAACCTCACTTTGAATTAAATTTAAAACCTAACGTGAATTCATACGTTGAACTGGAAATGGATTGTGACCTTGAACTTAAAATGGGATGTGAACTATTGTGCTTTTGAAAAATAATCTGGGAATTTTATAAAATCAGATTGGAACCTACTAATGATTGAATTTGAAATAATTTTGAAACTGAACGTTGTTTTAACTTGAGCTATTTTAATACATTCAAACTTGGGTTTGACATAGGATTTAAAATAAAATCAATAAAAAATTTTCTCGAGCAAGCCGATAGAAAATAATATTGGCGTATTTTTTTTAAATTTTAAACCAAACCTTTGTGGAATTTGAACCCGAACAATTTTAAAATTTTTTTGAGATATTTGAACAGTGAACTAAAACTTGAACTTGAAAGTTACCTTCTTTTTGCAAACTTGTGTATTACCATACTTTGTTTTTGACACATTTTTGGATTAGTAAATTTCAATAAATATATTTTTTTTAAATAATTTGCCCTTTTTGGGGGATATTGGATAAAAGCCTTAAAAATAAATTTTTATAAATTTTAAATCATAATGAACGGGAAATTAGATGATTATCAGAGGGATGGAGGGATTAAACAGTGAATAGTTCAAATATTTTTAAATTTTTAATTTTTGGCGGACTTATTGTTACAACAATAACAATTTTTCACATTTAATACAAACACCCTACACTGACATGGGTTTAGGGGTTATAATTTTCACAGATGTGCTTATCAAAAGGGACGAGGAGATTGTATTTTCTGAACCAATATAATTAATAAACCTTTTCATTAATCAACATTATTAATCATGCATAATTAACTGTTTTTTTTGTCATCGTGTAATATTAGTGAGTGGGGATAACGTCGTTGCTTGGCTGCAGGACCTTGTATTGGGTATGCGAGCATAAATACATTTTTTAAATCACCTTTTTATTAGTTTTTTGGACGTTATGTAACAATAATCGATGTAATTCTTTTGATCGTATTGTTGTTTTAATAAAGTGGTATTGTCCAGTGCAGTTGGGGCCCGTATAGCAAATAATATTAGGTAGAGGGAGGCTGAAGTGAACAGCAGGAGAGAGAGCTGCATTTGACAGCGGAATATAATTTTGATAATTTGACCAACTAAGTTGGGAACTCGCCTAACTGGAACAACGGCACCGATACCATTTTACCAGGGGTATTTTGTGATTTAGAAATTTTTTTGTGTATGAAGATCTTAGTACAGACTAGTAGTACACATTCAAAATTGGTTGAGCGTTACAAATTTGGTCCTGGAGAATACCACACCTAATTGAGTTTACCCTTTGTTTTAAAGAGAAGAGCGGGCGGTTTTCCATTGTAAGACCGGACGTAACAGAGTTACAACTACATACACATTCTTATCATCATATCATACCTTATTTTTTTTAGCTGATTTTTGTATTGTGAATTTACCTATGTTTTAACAACAGCAATGTGAATAATTTTTATCACGATCATAATTGTGAGATTTTTAAAAGAATAAATAACATTTTTTTTTTGATTATTGGAGAGATTTTCCATGGGGCAATTTAACAATTATAAAACTTGATTTATGATTTTGACTTTGATTTTACCTCAACGAGAGAATAATTTTGTGGACAGATACACAAGTTAAAACCACGCGGTTAGACGGAAGGATTCTGATTAGACCTGATTTCAGATATTTGATTATAACATGGCCAGGGTGGCTGTGGTATTCTCACTAACCTGTCCCCCTAAAATCACTCCTGTGTTTTAATCTGAATTTGTAAGCATTAAAAGGGTTTTTCAGATAGTGATTTGCCGCAATAAGGTTTTTTAGAGTTTCAGTGAGTGCGGTGAGCAAATACATTTAATTTAATTTAATATCTTTATGGGAAATTTTAACATATTTAGATTTGTTTTAAAACGTTTTTCACATTGTGTACCTTGACGACAAGCTTTAGGCTTAAATACTCTTTAAAAATAATTATATTTATTTAGAATTTTTTGAGTTCGTTGACATTAAAATCCTTCCCTTATTTGAAGTATCTTTGTGAAGCCAAATTTGTATCATAAAGTATTTTTTTATGAAGTAAATATTTAAAAAAGGATTTGACTTTTGATTTTCTGTAAAAAAAATCAATTGGAACTTTCGCTTGTTATATAAACAAACTTCAAAATATTATTGTTTTCTTTTCTGACAGCAGAATTAGGCCTTTAGGAATTTGATTTATATTCTTTTGATTATAACATTACAATTTCTTTCATTTATAAGGCTAAACAGTAGTTAAACGTTGTATCGTATGTAATTCGAAAAAGAACAATACAACTAAACCCCTAGATGGCTCGGTATGTAAAGATATTTTCCATCGGGTATGTATAAATATGACCAATGAAATATTCGATTCAATACTTGGACCATGGGAATGTAATAAGTGTATAATCATTTTATAATAGCAGCAAGTGCCTTCAAGGGGGCGTTCAAGATGTCTATGAACTAAAAAAATCGAACGAGAAGAGTTTCGCCGAGATGGTATTGTATGAATTGTTTATTTCCCCCTTAAGTGTACATGCAATTTACATGACAAATCTTTTTAATCATAATGTCGATAAAGAGCTTCAAAGTATGAATGATGATGTTGCTAAAGGTTTAGCTATATTGCCAAAATGAATGAAGTTGGACATCTCAATATACGTAAGTTGGATAAGTAAATAGATCAGTTGAGAGTTATTCTTGAACGTATAATTTGATATATTTGCTTGCTGTGAAACATATCCTAGATGAGTCTGTTCAAGACGGTTTTATTTCTGTTGACAATTATAAAATGTTAAGATTTGATCGTGAAAGGGTAGGGGGGGGGTTTGGTTATTTATATTGCTGAGAAGTTCATGTCTAGTGTTATTGAGTGTAAAGTTAAATTTCCGATGGATGTTGAGTTGCAGTCAGTTAAATTCTGGCTTCCAAATGTAAAGCCAATGATTTTAACAGCAGTTTAAATAAAGCTCCACACGTAAAGTTAGAAGAATTTTCAGATTGTTTTGATAGTTAAGTAAATAATTTAAAATTGGAAGCTAATGAATTGTTTTTTTCTAGGTGATTTCAACATTGATTTGAGTAAGAAGACTTTACCAGTAAATAATTTCAAAATTTCTCACTAGATCACATGGATTGGTAAAATTTATTAAGTCTGTTACTAGGGTTAATAAAAGGTCAGCTACTTTAATTGATCATGTTTATGAAGTCACAATGAAAATATTATTCAGTCAGGTATTATAGTGTAGGATTAAGTGATCATGAATTAATTTATTGTGTTCGTAAGATTAATAAGCAAAAATTTCTTCCTAAATTTGTAAATACTAGAAATTATAATAATTTTGATTGGATGCAAGTAGATGAACATATCTTAAGTGGCCCATTAACCAAATTGGTATGGTGGTAAGTGCTGATGATAAATTAGAAATGTTGTTAAAGTAGTCGTAGAACCTCTAAATGAGCATGCACACCCCTTAAAATTAAGAGTTAAAGGTAAGCCACCCCCCATGGTTAACAGCAGAGATTAGGAAATCCATGCATAGGAGAGACCATTTTGCCAAAGAATTCAGAATTTTTAGAAGGCATTCAACGTGGGAGAATACAAGAAAGTTAGAAATAAGGTAAATAATCAGATTCTTTTTTTCTAAGCGTGAGCATTTTAAGTCTTCTTTTGATAATGATATTTCTTCAAATCTTTATGGTCAGTTTATAATAAGTTGACAGGTAACAAAGAGAAAAAAGAGTGTAGCATAGCCTCATTGACAGAGAATGGGGTATCCTACACGTCAAACCCAAAAACATTTGCTGTTTTTTTACAAAAAAGTTTTGTTGTGAACGAGTAGATTTTTCCAGTAAAATTTGGTAAGTTAAAGATTTAAATAGAAGAGAAGCAGAGGATCTCCCGCATACAAATGTAACAATGAAAAAGGGTCATTTCATCAATTAAACGCCTTAAAATTAGAAGCTCCGCAACAATTAAAGAGATTCCATGCATAGTGTTTAAGAAATGCGCATCAATAGTCGGATTATTAGCGTATCAAATTTTCCCCTTTTTTCTTTCTTGTAGGTGTTTTCCCAACACAGCTGAAATTGGCAAGGGTAACGTCTATTTATAAGGGTAAAGGTAAAAAGAGTGATAGGAATTCTTATCGACCTATATCAACTCTTCTAATTGTAGGGAAAATTATTGAAAATATTTTACACAAGAGGTTATTACATCAAGTGGATACATCTGAAGGTTTAAGTGAAAACCAGCATGATTTCAGGAAAGGTAGGTCAACGCAAAGTGCCCTTCTAGAAATTTACAGTTTTTAAATCTATAAAGGGTTTGATAAACGTAATGGTAAGGTTGGAGCTGTCTTTGTTGATCTTAGGAAAGCATTGATTCAGTACCTTTTTTACCTCTTTTAATAAAAAATTTAAAAACCAGGTATAACGTAAGTCCTTATTTGTTATCAATTTTTGGGGGATTATTTTTTTAAAAAGAAGAATGTTTATAAATCTTGCAAAATAAAGTTCAGAAGTATTCAATGTATTTTGTGGAGTACCCCAAGGATAAATATTAGGACCCCTGTTATTTTTCTTTTATAGATGATATATCTACTATAATGGGAGGCATCAATTATATCTTATATGCTGAGACTTTATCTTTTTTTTTAGAAGGTGTGGATGTCGAAGAGATCGTAAGACGTCTTCAAGAAGTTCTAAAGAGGATGGATGATTGGGTTTTAAAAATCAGGAACTTGATATTAAAATTTTAGCAAAACAAATTTATGATTTTTCATAAGGCTAATTATAGAAGCATGAATGATATTCATTTGACGTTAAATTGCAATGGTATTAAATTAATTTCTAGAGTGTATGAATTTAAATATCTTGGAGTTTTCTTAGATTGTAATTTTAAATTTTAAGAAACATTATGAATATGTGTGTAATAAAGTATCATCAGTAATTGGAATTTTAAGTAGAATGAAGAGGTTTGTAACTCAGAGAATGTTGAGGTACTTGTAGATTCTTTATTCACTCTGTTATTGATTATTGCTTAGTGGTTTGGGCAGTAAGACCTTCTACTGAGTATGTTGTACTCCAGAAGAGAATTAACCATCGTTTGATTCATTTCCCTTGAGCCAAGATTTGCAGTCTGATTGTTTCACGATTGAGGAGAGGATGAAGTTTTAGCGTGCTGGTAAATACAACGACGAATTGAAAGGTATGTTTTTAGGTATTCTAACCAAATATCTTTAAAATTGTTGATCGTGATAGAAAATCTTCTTTAATACACTCATTGGAAGTTCCTAGATTAAATTCTGAAGCATTTAGAAAGTCATTTATGTACAGAGGCGTAACCTTAATTTGGGAAATTTAATTTCTTATGATATTAGAAGCCAGTTTACTGATCTAGGAATTGTACAATTTAAAAGTAAAATTGAAGCAATGATAATGAATCAAAGAGCAAAGAATTGATTTTTTCTATTTATTTGTTAGGTTTATTGTCTGTGTATTTTTGTAATGTTAATTTACCTTCAGAAGTTCTTGTAATGATTTTGCTTTTCTCTTTTTTTATTCATAATTGCTTTGATTTATGATATAAACAATGTATTTTCAATTATATTTTTCTGCCTAGATTGTCTGGTTGCCGCCCACTGATGGGGCTTGCAGCATGAGTTAGGTGTCCTGTATTTATTGCTGTGATCAGTTTGACATGAACAATTTTAAATAATTATATATCTGATAAAATTATATATATGAGTCAAGATTTTTTTGGGCTAAAATGTTATCAAGATTTGAACACAAAAATGAATATGATCACAAGAAATAAAGATTTCGCGTTCTGTGGTTTCTTCCCCGAAAGTTTTTGATTATACTCCCTGATTTGCTGTTCCTGATTTTTGGCAAACCTCATATTCGTTTGAGTGGGATGTCTAATAAATCAGTTTTTTTTCTTTTCGTTTTTCTTTTTTAATGTTTTTTTTTCTTTCTTTCTTTTTTTTCTTTTCCTTTTTTTTTCTTTGTCTTTTTCTTTCTTTTTTCCTTTTTTTCCCCCTTTTTTTTCTTTTCTTTTTTTTCTTCACCCTTTTTTTTGTTTGATTTATTTATTAAATGCATATAATATATATATTTTTTATTTGTTACCAAAAATTTTTGTGTTTAAATGCATTGTTGTTGTAATGCTACTATTTCAAATATTTACGAAAATTTTAGTTTATTGTTTTTTTGCATCTATGTAATTAGATTTATTTAGTTGTCCTCATTTGTAAATCAGTTTTTTAACTGAATAGGATAGACGTTAAATAAATAAAATAAAAATAAATAAAAAAAAAAATCAATAACTTGATCGATAGTTTAATTTTGCGACAGCACGTAGCTGACGATTACGTTTATTCAATTGTTTAATTTTTTTTCGAGGGGATGGGGTGAGATAGCAGACATATTTAGTTCATAATAAAACTGTGTTGTGTTGATTATGCCTGTGTACTTGTTTCCTCAGCCATCCTTTTTTTTTCTCATATCATATTCCGTATCTTTGTGGTGTCATGTACCTAAATAAAAGTTGTTTCAATATTATTTTCATTGTACTGTTGCAATATTTACTTCTATAAAAAATCAATGCAAAAAATTGATAAAAACTGTATTCACTACTGTAATTTTCTTTCAAGAACTATGATTGAAACTAAATATTATTTGCAAAACCCGTGGTTAATAACCAAACTCTCATTTATTCAAAACATAACCATGCTTGTGAATAAAATAATACTTGTAAAACTATAATGTAAAATTTAAATTTAAGAACTTAGTGAAGAACATTCAAAATTTTCACTACATTCAATTTTTCTACCCTTCAGAGGGGATATTAAATAAATAAATAAATAAATAAATTTTATTTAGAATCTACCCACTCAGTTATATAACTGATTTTCAACGAACTGATTTGTTGTTAACTGATTAACTGATTTGTTTCCCGCCTTTCAAATTGTATAACTATTTTGAATAATTAATTATATTTAAATAATTACATGAACTATTTTAGTCAATAATATTTCATTTTTTTGTGTTATGACAATTTATCAGCCACGCGTAATAAATAATAACTAGTGTTTGTGCTACGTATATGCGTCGTCATGGCCAGCTGCGCTGATTACGTAATCGATGCACAGTAAACACACACAACACACACACATATTATGCTTGGGAATGGAATTATTTTTATCAACATTTGCGCAACACAACTTGCACGTGCGTGCATAAATCTCCCACCGAATGACAGTCGCACATGCCCAATTACGTCACGTACTCAAAGCGTGAGAATAAAAACTTGGAGGGAAAACTATATCTTAAACGCAAAACCTCCTTTAAATACCCCCACTTCTGCCTAATCACCATGGGCGTCAATCAATTAGACCAATCACAACACTCAATTTCCGTGACTACGTCACAGAATCATCAGTCGATGTGAAGGCGAGCGGAGAAGGCTGCTGCTTCTTCTAGAACAACACTTACTTGGTCTCTCGAGGAGACTTCACGTCCGGTTGGGGCTCTAGTCTAGACAGGGCGGATCAACCAGGAACTTAAAAAAACACATCTTAGAACTTGGGCGAGAATTTGGAACTTGGAACTTGGGCGAGAACTTGAAACCATGGATGATGGGCTAGCCAACTTGGATCTAAAGGACTTGGAATTGCAGGACGTCTCGGAAAGAATCTCCGGCTTGACCCCTGGACCTGGTCAATTCTACAATATCTACAAATCTACGAATCTCGATATCACGGAAAAAAGCAATCTTGCTATCTACGAACAAACTTTTAAAAACTTTTACAAAATGGCTGGCTAACTTTTTTTTTTTGAGAACTTTTATTATTGAGAACTTTTAATTATAAAGAAACTTTTATTATTGGGAATTTTTGAAAATTTGATAACATGTTTTTGTAATTGTAAATGTAAATAAAATTGATTTGATTCATTAAAAATTTTATTTTGAAACTGGTTTTGTTAATTTGTGTTTAAACCCTTTTTTTGTCTGTCTGTCCCACTCAATAATTTTTTTTAGTTTTCTATAAATTAAAACTTCAGCAGTTGGCAAGGACTGCCTACCGACTTGAGCTTTGAACCGGCGCACTTCAAGGTTGGTACTTGTATTTCTGACAGCTGTCTGAGTGACAGTGGGAATTTTTTTGATTGTTTTTTGATATTGGATAAACTAAAGTAGCTTGTATTGTTTTATTTGTTGTGGGGGAGGCTGTTTAAGCGACAGTAGTCTTATTACACTTTAGTGCCCTCTTTAAAGATGGCCGCAATAGTTAATTAATGGCGAGGACGAATGGGTTAAAATGACTATTTTGGGGGTGAAGTAAAACGCATTAATTTTTTAACCTCTATATAAAAGCGCAAAAATTAGTCCTAATGGTGAACAATGGAAGTCGGACTATAAGTATGATTTATGAGCATCTGGTTACGACATCGTTTTACGTAAGAGTGTGTTACCCACGTCATCGACTCATTGGAATCAACCACGTTATAAATACGAATTCTGGAGTTTTGAAGAGTCGTTCTGACTTTGGCAGGTATCGAGCTCGTCGTCTCAACAAAAATAAAGGTGGCCCAATTCCTGGACGAACAAAGGCACGCACAGGTTCCGTAGCATTATATTTACATTAGCTTGCAAAGGTTGGCGTATTGCTTTATTGTGTTCTCACAATCATGCTTCCATCCCAAATTTTTCGTTCAGACGTCACTTTTACATAAAATTGTACTTATAATTTAGAAATACATCAAGTTAAATACTTAAATCTATCAAACCAAAAAATAGGTACAAGTCTTGGGTAAAACCCATGAATGCTAGGAATGTTCAACAAACATTGTAGAGTATGTTGTTGCTGAACGTTGTCAAAAGTGCTACATTGTGTAATCGCTACCAACATTTTAAGCATTTGAGAATACCGTATAAAGCCGACTGTTATCTCTGTTAATTAAATAAAACGAAGTTTACATGGGTAGAACAATAATTGTAACAATAAGGGCCAGTATTATAATGTGCCGCTAAAAGTAACGGTGAGCTATCTGGGGGATAGTAGGTTTGTTCTTTTGTCCACCTCAAATTGTGGTAATTCCACCTAGATGTAAAATACAGAATCAGAAATTGGGCTACAAGGTGTAACATTTCACGGATGGACAAAAGAACGATTTAAGTGTAATTTAACAGCAAATTTCGAGGTTTTTGTCTGTCTGTCAGCTGTCATTCAATTCAAACACTATCAGAAGATAAACACACTCAATAACATAGCTTTGAGCATTTTCACAATTCTATTCCATTATTTTATATTTATAGTTTTATCTTTTATTTATTAAACAATTGCACATAATAACGAAGTTAATTTTTAAATTTGTGCAAATTTCCATAGCTACACCTTTAACACCTCCTCAAAGGGCAGGTGCAAAAGTGTAAAAAGTTGTAATTACCCCCCGGACAAAAGAACACGTCTTTGGAAGAAATACTGTAATTAAACCCCGGAAAAAAAGAACGTTTATTTCTTCAAAGGTGCAAAAGGTGTAAAAATAGATGGACAAATGAACAGACCTATAGCTATCCTCCAGGCTCCAGATAAACTACGAAGACGTATTATGAGGAACAACTAGCCGCTAAATACCTCCCGATAGTAAGCGGGGAGTTGGTACACCATTGTTGTTGATTTCACTGTCTCCTAGATGTATTTTATACTGTTTCACCTGTCATATAGATAGCAGTGATCGCGTGTTGTTACCAGTGGCGGGTAATTTAAAAAGGTTTGGTGCAAACTACTCTGTAGAAGGTTGTCACAAATCTACACACATGATGTCAAATATTATTCAATAATAAATTAACTAAAAAAACGCTAAAGTCCCGCCGCGTTGATGGATGAGCGTTTTTTGTAAGTTTTTTGTGTGCGTTTTTTGCGTTTGTTTGCACTTTTCCTTTGCAAGTGCTTTTTGAATGCATTGTAGGTGATTGTTGTCAAGTTTCTATTGTTACTTGTTAATGAGTATTATAAACCTCAAAAAACTCATATTAAAACCTTTATTTCTGTAGATTCTGGCTAACTTTTTCAATTTTTTCTTTCAAAAGGTACTACATCACCATAACATTAATGTCCATGTGAAATCTGAACGTTGAAGCCCCACCCGTTTGGTCAGAATCGGCCCAAATGTGACGAAAATATCGCATTAAAAATTGAAAACTTATATTATAACCTTTATTTCTATGGATTATGGCTAACTTTTTCAACTTTTTCTTTAAAAAGGTATTACATCACCATAATATTAATGTCCATGTGAAATATGAACGTTGTAGCTTTACCCGTTTGGTCAGAATCGGACCAAATGTCACGAAAATATCGCACTAAAAATCGAAAAAAAATCGTCAAAGTACGATATTCATGAGAAATATTTCTTCGATTGTACCCAAAAACAATACACCTCTAAGTTCAGAGAAAATGAAGGTCCCCTCCAATTTTCATTAGGGTCGCATATTGCCGTTTTCCCGAAATCGAGCGAACAAACGGACAGAAAAACAAAAAACAAAAAAAACAAAAAAACACCCGAGCTAAATTTTTTGGGGGGTCAGTGAAATTGAAGTCTTCGCTTCACTCGCTACGCTCGATACGCTCATCCAATAATCAAAGACATAATGTCGGACATCGGTTTTTTAATGTAAGCCTATAATATTATTTACAAATTCCAAGTAGGCCTAATATTTTTTTGTAATTATACAATGAGCATACAAAAGTATTGCTTGCTGATACTGCTATTTAGCATCTAGATCTGCACCATGCTCAATTACATTTCAAAAATAAATTTGTTGTAATGTATACCGCTTTTAAGGTCCATTGTTACCCGGTGCAACACTATTCAAGTAGGTATTAGGGTTGAAAAAAAATTGGAAACACGAATGTCAAGAAACTTTCAGTCAGGATTGACAGTGGTGGGATCCGGAACCGTGACCTTCTGACAAAACTACACGCAGAGCCACCACCGCCGGTTGTTTGCAATTATTGTTATTTCGCCTTTCAATTCACATCTCCCCAAGTCCAAGACAGCCTTTATCCCAATGGACTGGTCGGAGGCCTAAAAATATTTCAGATCGTTGAAACCTACCAATTTAAAAACAGTATTGTGCCTTTTATTATGAGAGGAATGGGTGTGAAATGGACTCCAACCTGCTAGCAATGAACTCAAATAGAATGTTTTGTATCAGAAAATAAACATTTGAACTAAAATTTCTGTACCAACATACAGTAAAGTGGTAAAAAAACAGTAAACTAGGAAAACGTTAAAGTCCCGTCGCGTTGTTGAGCGAGCACCGGTACGTGCAACATGATCCGAGTACGACATTCCCATAATGTTACATACCAATAAGTCTTTAAGGTCTTGACCGACTTAGCTGAAAATTTGTAAAATAGTAGAGAATTTTGTAGGCTACTTATTGACCCTGCATAATTTCATAACGATCGGAACATTTTTTTTATTTTATTTTTATAATCAACCGTCGGATTTTGTTCAAAAACTATACAGCAACCCGCATAGGTGGTATGTACATGTGTACCAAATTTCAGGTCGATCAGAGAAACGGTGCGACCTGTATCGAAGCAGTAAAGAAAAAAAAGACATTCGAGCCATAAGAGTCAAGTGGAGACGCTCGTTACGCTCGCTCAATAAAAACATATTTCCACATCGTAGTTGGGTGGTTCATCAACAATCTTCACTCGAGTTTCTCTCAACGTGTGACTCACTCAAATTGCAAATGTTTAGAGATATAACCTAACCCACAAATAAAAAATTTGTAAAAAAAAAAAAAAAAAAAAAACTGCAGACAAACTTTCCTTTAAAAGTCTTCAGATGTGAATGCTGTGAGACATAGAAGTTGAGCCAAGCTTTTCATTCTTTCTCCCTAGTATAGTTTCTCATTGAAAAGAAGTAAGATCCTTTCGCCTGTTGACGAGCGTCAAGGCAACCATTTTCGTGATAAAAAAGTAAAAATTTTAAATTAAAAATTATACAAAAATTGCTTGGCCAATGACTTTTTAGAGTTCTCGTAATGTGGATCGTTGGTCTTGTGGTTAGCGTATCTGCTTCCAATGCAGAAGGTCCGGGGTTCGATACCCGCCAAAGTCAGAAGTTTTTTAACTTCTGATTTGGACTTAAGTCCATCAGTTCTTGTCTTAGAAGTTTCTGAACGGTGACTTTGGAGCCGTCCTAGCAACGAAAGACATAATAAATTCAGAGTTGTTCTGAATCGGCCTTGTTGATTATGGCGTTGATCCGCGGCTGTTCGCACTGTCCATACCACTGATTGCTATATTTTCTATTTAAAATATCGATCTTTGGTTTGTTATCGCTCACTCGTCGATTGCGTCGGGGCCTACAGGGTCGGCTTGATCGCTTTGATTTACTGTCCCCCACTGAAAATCAGTTATGTAACTGAGTGGGTAGATTTTAAATACAATTTATTTATTTATTTTATTAATGGCCAAGCAATTTTTTAAAATGATTTTGAGTTTAAAATTTTAACTTTTTTACTATGAAAATGGTTGGCTTGGCACTCGTCAACAGGCGAAATGATCTTACTTCTTTTCAATGCGAAACTATGGAGAAAGAATAAAAACCCGAAGACTTTTGAAAGAAAGCTTGGCTGCCGTTTTTTTTTTTTTACGAATTTTTATATTTGAGGGGATATTACATTTTTTTTTGTTTGTTTCCTTTCAAGGCGTGTAATACTTTCAGCGATATTCGAAGAAAGCGTCGAAATTCAGCGAGAAGCGATTTTCTTTTTTTGCCTTTTTGGGCCCACGGTCCCCCCAAATTTAGCTCCTTGTGTTTTGGATGCATGTTTAATTTTAAGTTTGGAAAAATTACCACGCCTTCGTTATTAGGTGTTTTGATTATCATTCAAAAGTTTTATTTCCTCCAGTCCCTGTTACCCGATTTTGGTTTTGAAATCGAAAGACACTGCGTCTGAGGTACATCTAAGTGTGGTTCAAGTTTCATAGTTCTACGATTGCCATTTTCTCTGTAGGCTCTTATATCTCGCGGAGAAATTAGCTTGCTAGCTAGCTAGCCAGCCAGAGGGAAGGCATTTCAACGATATTAAAGGCACTTTTTTTTTTAACACAGAAAGGGTTATCGGATCGGTGTGATTTTTTTGGTAAGTCATGGACCACATATCAGGTCATATACCGAGTTACAAGATTGTAAATTTTTCGGGGCGGCTTGTGCAGATAGCTGAAAACCCCCCCAACTCGGGTAGGTGTACAGGGTCCATGTTCCTCGTCGTCTAAGCAGTCGCGTGCGCTTGGCTGTGGGCAAACGACCGTTGCTCTGGATAAAATAACCCTCGCTGGCTCATTCATATGTGAGGATATTGTGTAACAATGATGAGACGAGGGAGCGCAGCGACTGAATCAAAATCTGTTATTGTGAGTGCGTGATTAAGTGAGTGAGTGAGTAAAATGGGGGTGGGTGAGTGAGTGAATGAGTGATGTGAGTGAGTGAGTGAGTGAGTGAGTGAGTGAGTGAGTGAGTGAGTGAGTGAGTGAGTGAAGTGAGTGAGTGAGTGAGTGAGTGAGTTTACTCAAGAATAGCCGAACGGCTAAACAGATAGCGGTAAAATTTTAAACAGATATCCGGTACAAGTCTTTAGCACTCAGTCAACACTTTGATTAAACTATGTTGCGATTTAAACCTACAAGACGTAATTAATTGAAAATATAGGCTTTTTTATACATGGGATCGACAGTAGTTTTGTTCTTGAAAAAAACATTTTTATGGATTCATTTTTAGAATGTCAGGCGGTGACCAAGGTGTGCCGAATCTTACACGCTCAAGGTTCCCCAAACAATCCGTTCGGAGATTGTGTAAACCTTGCAATCTTTACTCGTATTTCGTACTGGCTATGTTTTCCCTAGTATTGTGTTCATTTTTTAAACATGTTCTTAATTTTTAATACAAAACCCAAAAA
>JAMZAV010009099.1:0-26936 GCA_024449915.1 Sweltsa coloradensis | reverse complement strand
TTAAAATTGTTACTTTATTGTGTATAGGCCTACTAAGTAACTTCAGGTGTTGATGGCAAAAACCGCCAATATTTTCCTTGGTAACTAGAGGTAGTGAAAAATGGTGATAACGAAATTTGCGATTTTTTAAAAATACTATCCATTTTATTGCCTAAAATGTAATACGTATTGTCAACGAATTACATCATTTGGAGATGGAAAAAACACATTTTGAAAACGCGAATTTCGTGAAATCTCGTGTAGGCCTATCCGGAGAAAAAAGGTCCGATGGAGCGCTAGTGAGCAATCAGCTGTTTAGCAAGATGGCCGGGTAAAAGGGGATAGCTGCCGTCCACACGCTTGGCTAACATTGCATGGACCCAAGCTTGAAACCTACTTTTTCTGTTGAAAACGTCCAGTTACATAATAGAAAATGATTCAGAACTATAGGTTGATATCTTGTGGTATAGTTAAAGTTTAAACATAATGAAAATCTGTAAAGAATAAGTGATTTCATATAGGGTACGTTCTTCCCACGTACTGCATTTCAAATTACTAGCGCCTATGATTTGTTTGCCCTAAAACAAAGAGCATCAATTACTAATCTCAGAGTATAAAATAACCTTGTAGTATAATATGCTAAAGCAAGCGTGGACTAGTAATTTGACAAAATGTTAATGGCCTAGAGCTGTGTTAAACTGAGAGAACAGCGCGGAAAATTGACGGCCGCCTAGCTTGGCCTAGGGCCTAGGCGCCTACTGCTTGCCAGTTTCAACCATCCCTAGGTGTCAAATGACTCGGCTAGAAGAAAACTAATAATTTTTGTTACTAAAATATAAATTTAAAAAATAATAAGCCAGTCTGTATCCCAAAACTATCAATTTATTTCAATAAATTGGATAGGCTCCGTCAGCTGTGTTGTCTAGGCGTGTTGATGTCGCATTTACAGCCAAGTCGACTAGGCCTAGCCTAGGGCTTAGCAGACGTGCAAAACTCTGGCTTAATTAAATAATAATATTCTGGCCAGACTTAATTACGTATGTAGGCCATCACACCCTTTCGAGCTTATTATATTATTTAATGAAGAGCCTACACGAAATAATAAACATGTAGGCCCTAGGCCTACTTTGACACCGCACCAAAGCAAATCTAGGCCTAAAAATCTCGCGTGAACGGCTGACAAAGGCATTTAAATGTGCAAAACGAAGGGCGATATGAGGTTAAATCCATTTTTCAAACATCTGGTGTAATCTGCTTACATATAAACACAGACATTAATCGGTAGTGTAATCGGCTAGATAAAATAATGTCCCAAATGCTTCATTCAAGAACCTGTCAACATTCACTGCCGAGACCCAAAAGTCAAGTTTAGATAATACCTTTCAGGTAGTTTTGTATGAGTAAATGGTTGAAATGGATGGAAATCTATTTGGTTACTGTATTTTATTGCTTTCTAAATTGCAATTTTGATGAATTAAATATACAATCATAATATTTCTTAGTATTTTCGTAGACTGACGCGATTCACCATGCGTTTTCCTATCAGGTGGGCGTACCTATCCCCGGTTCTCTAGTTCCTCACTCGCGCGCCAGAGAGCCATACTGTTCCTTGTTTCCTCGGATATCGCCAAATAACGAACAAAATTGTATAAAACTGGTCAAAACGGGAATTAACTCGCGTAATTAAACATTTTAGTACTCAAAATGTGGGGGGATGGTGGAGGTGCCAGTCCAGAATTTTTGTGAATTTTGGTGGAGGTGCCGGTCTAGACCAAACATTACGCGCGCAGCGGGCGGTACATCGTTTCGTGACGTCACGGGCTCCACGGAAATAGACCGCCAAAATAACGACGCGTATCACGGACTCCACGGCAATAGTCCACCAAAATAATAGTGCGTACAAATATTTATTTTTGCTTGGGAATCGATGCTGAATAGATTTGTGGGCCACAATGATCGATTCTAACTCATTGGAATTGATGTCATCCCTACTTAAAGGGCTCCATTTTTTTAAATGTTAATTTAAAAAAAAATTGATAAAAAAAAAATTACCGTAGATATTAGGGATGTCATAGGGTAGTAAAATTAGGATCCGGTTCCTGACCTTCCAGGAATCGGGTCACCCGAATCAAACCTAAATTACGTCATTTTATCGTCGTACCCCCCCCACCCTCCCGCGAGCGGTTGAAGGTCGTTCGGAAGCGTCTACAAGAAGATACCCGGCAGCGATAAGCTTATCTTCTACTGTTGTCAGACAAAACCTAGCGGTCGGCGGCCACCCATTCCGTCACGTCCTCTTTCGTGACGTCATCGCAACTTGGAAGTTGCTTGAACAATGACCGTCTGGCTCGGCTGCCCAGCCTTCCTCAATAGCGGCGGGTGGGTGGGTGGGGGAGGGGGGTCGCCGGCTGGGCAGCCGGCAGTCTGCACTCAGTTAGCTGCATGGTGGGTGGTCTGTGGCATTCTAATCGCTCCTTACTACGCACGGCGCAGCGGTTAAAAAACCTTTCATTTTCAGTAAAATAACTAGCCTACCCGATAAAGATTCGAATCCGAAAAACGGATTCGGGTAATTTCTGGATTCGGGTAACCCGGGTACCCTATGACATCCCTAGTAGATATGTTTTTGACCATTTAAATAACTTTGAAACTGAAGGCTGAAATTGAGCTTAAAATTAAAACTGATTCTGAACTTCACTCTCATAAGCTTGTTTTTCTTCATAAAAATCAATCAAATTATCCTGAAAATTGGATTTAAAAAAACTTGAAAATTGTGTTTTTTGGTAAATCGCGACAAATCGCAAATTTTTATTTTTAAGGCGCGAATTTTCAAACCTTAAAAAACATTTTTGCACATCTCTACCATAGAGAGCAAACTAACAGACAAAAATACAAAAAAAAAAAACAAAACAAAAAACACCCGAGCTAATTTTTTTGGGGTCAGTGAAATTGAAGTCTTTGCTTCGCTCATCCAATTAATATTCACATACAAATTTGAAACCAATATACCCAAGAAGCAAGTAGGCTAAACTTGTTAACTCACCTGAATATCTGGCTGCCGCTGTCATGAGCGCTACCTCACCGCCCGGAACTTGGGAGCCGTACTGGTAGGCTAGCTCCGCTCCCAGCGCTATTCGCCGCGTGACTTGTTGCAAGTAGTGGGTGACCAGCACTCCTGCAAGAACCAGACACGTCAGAGCCTCACATGCAACAAGAGTGTTACAAGGTACCTAGATGTCAACTTTAGCCAAGGTCAAGCCTGGCCTAGTTCTTTCTTTATTTGGTTTAAGGGCACTTCAACAGTTATCTCGTAATGCACCCCTCTAGTCTAGGGGATGTGGAGAGGACACAGCCGTGCTGGACAGAACCAGTCACGTGGGCAAGGAGAGGGAAGGGGGAAGTGTCTCTCGTTACCGGCGAGAGCTCGCATCTAGTTTCGGCGAGTAGAATACTCCCCTACATACTAGCTGCTGTTTATGAGATGAGGGGTGGACCAATCGGTACCACGGGCCCAGATGGGGGAAGCATGGCCAACTATGCTTGTTTCAATATTAGACAACTGACTCACATTCACATTGCAAGAAAGTTATCATGGGCAGTGCTTTAATAGGCCCTACAGTAGGCAAATATTATACGGTAGGCCTACATTATGCCTTAAGGCTTAACATTTAACACTTAACACTATTAAATTACCTATACATTTTAACGTGAACCCTTAAAATCTACATAGGCCTACCAACATTATTATTGTAAATAATTGGTAAATATTTCCCCTGTGATTGGTTGATCTTGAGATTTAAAAGCCTAGGGACTAAGATAAAAGACCGCACATACACTGAATGGGCCATATAGCAAGGGCATTGCAGTTTCTGTTGTTGTTTCTGTGTTGTTCAGCTGTTTTGAATGTTGATCTTCGAGATTGTAAAATTTTACAAAGTGTAGATAGGCCCTAGGCCTACGGGGATTTGCAACTAGGCTAGGGTATTGATATGCTTATTCACGAGTGTCTTGATTAAGGGACGGGATAGTTGCGAAATTAAAACCACGCGGAATTGCAGTTTTTTCGTGATATCTCGAGAACGATGCACAATATCTAAAAAAAAATGATTCTAGACCGAATTGTGGTTTTGTTAGAACAATATAATGCAAGAAAAAATATTCAAATATAATAATTGGTGTGGTTTGTATTTAAAATATGCGCATTTAATTAACTAGGAAAACGCTAAAGTCCCGCCGCGTTGATGGATGAGCTTTTTTAAGTTTTTGGTTTGCGTGGGATATCTTTACTTTTGCAAGTGCTTTGCTTTGCTGCCTATGCATTGTAGGTGATTGTTGTCAAGTTTCTATTGTTTCTTGTCACTTGGTATTATATTACCGTAAAAAACTTATAATAAAAGCTTTATTTCTATGGATTCTGGCTAACTTTCTCAACTTGTTGTTTCAAAAGGTACTACATCACCATAACCTAAATGTCCATGTTTTAAATATGAACGTTGTAGCCCCACCCGTTTGGTCATAGTCAGCCCAAATGGCACGAAAATATCGCAATAAACCGTTAAAAAACTTATATTAAAAGCTTTATTTCTATGGATTCTGGCTAACTTTTTCAATTTTTTGTTTCATAAGGTACTACATCACCATAACCTTAATGTCCATGTTAAATATGAACGTTGTAGCCCCACCCGTTTGGTCACAATCGGCCCAAATGGCACGAAAATATCGCACTAAACCGTAAAAAACTTATATTAAAAGCTTTATTTCTATGGATTCTGGCTAACTTTTACAACTTTTTCTTTCAAAAGGTACTACATCACCATAACCTTAATGTCCATGTATAATATGACCGTTGTAGCCCCACCCGTTTGGTAAGAATCGGCCCAAATGGCACGAATAAACCGTAAAAAAATTATATTAAAAGCTTTATTGCTATAGATTCTGTTAACTTTTTCAACTTTTTGTTTCATAAGGTACTACATTATCATAACCTTAATGTCCATGTATAATATGACCGTTGTAGCCCCACCAATTTGGTCAGAATCGGCCCAAATAGCACGAAAATATCGCACTAAAAATCGAAAAAAATCGTAAAAGTACGATATTCATGAGAAATATTTCTTCGATTGTGCCCAAAAACAATACACCTCTAAGTTCAGAGATTTCGAAGGTCCCCTCAAATTTTTATCAAGATCGGATATGCCGTTTGCCCGGTAGAGAGCGAACAAACAGACGGAAAAAAAAAAAAAAAAAAAAAAAAAAAACACCCGAGCTAAATTTTTTGGGGGGTCGGTGAAATTGAAGTCTTCGCTTTGCTCATCCAATTTAAATTCTAATAAAAAACTTAATTAGGCCCTACCATCACATTACAATATTTTTTCTTGCATTATATTGTTCTAACAAAACCACAATTCGGTCTAGAATCAGTTTTTAGATATTTTGCATCGTTCTCGAGATATCACAAAAAAACTGAAATTTTGTGTGGTTTAATTTCGCGACTATCCCATCCTCTTAAGTGTGCCAAGGATGTTTAATTTGAGTTACAAAAGTAAAAAGTGTCTGCCATATTATAGGCATCTTAACCCATCCGCTTACCATTATAAAAGGCCCCAACTTTCCCTAAAAATCCATTTATTTTCGCTAAGGGATGAGAATAGCACAGGACTTTACAAAAAAATTCGTATCTCCTAAAGTAATTATCCGATTCTTATGAAATATATGTTAAAATGTTCACAAATAATCAGGTAAATGTATGGTCTATGCATTGAGTGAATTGAAATGTTTTTTACCTAAAAGTTTGTTTTGGTGTGGTAAATTTTGAAGCATTCGGGCATGTGTAGCGCCACCTCGCACTTCTCGCACTCCCACCGGCTTGAGCTCTTCTTTTTACTTGCTGAACAAACGCGACACTGTCTTGAAGGGTTTGGTTTGCCTGGATTTGGTGGTATCTGCCAAAGAAAGTGAGCCCATCGTGCTGATTGAAGTCTCATTGGTGTCTCGTGAGATGGACGGCCTCTTCTTGCATAATCTGGAAGTGTGATTCCCCCTAGATCTCTTCAGCCACCAAGAGTCGAAACTGATTGTACTTCAATTTTTCTCCTGTAAGTTTCTTGTAGATGACGTAAGAGCTGTAGACGGACATGTCGGTAAGATAGAACAATATCTTTTTATATGCCTTTAGATATCTTCTCATCAGAGGGAATGAAGCAAGTTGTTGATCCATTCGATCAACTCCCCCCATCCCCTTGTTGTAGTCGATAACAACTTTCGGTTTATGGATAGCTTCTTTTGTTTTTCTGTTTACCTTGCCTGTATCTGTCATTGCAATGTTGTCATGCATGGTAGACAAGATAGTGACAGGCTTTTTTGTCTTGCCACATAACAGCCATCATCTTGTGACTGTGCCTTTCTACAGCCTCTCCTTTCTTTAGTTTCATTTTTAGTAAATCTTTTGGCATCTGTTTCCGATTTCTTCTCACTGTGCCAATAACATTTGTGTTTTCGTCTATCAACCGGTTACACAATGAAGGTGATGTGTACCAATTGTCAATGTACAATGAGTAACCAAGATTCAGAAGAGGGGTCATCAATTCCATGACTATCGCTTCACAAGATGGTAGATCATCGTCCCCTACTTTTTTTCCAGTGTAAATTCGAAATTGGTGACAATATCCACTGTTTGATTCACATAGTTTATAATACTTTTATACTAGGGATGTCAAACGATTAAATTATTATAATCGATAATCGAATTCACTTTCACCTCCATAATCGATTATTAATCGATTTTAATCGTTTTGTACAATGTCGGTATAGTAGCCAGTTTCTTTCAAACTTCGGTCTGGTTTCGGTTAGTTTGAATCGCCCGCGCAAGGCATGAGCTCGCATCGGCGCCGTGGCGGGGACTTGAGAACTCACAACAATCTCGAAGAAGACAGTCGGGAGCATAATCAAGAGGAAGTGGCGGGGTAGATAAAGCATACGAGATGAAATTGGCATCAATGCTGTGATCAAATTCAATTGTTTGATGCCATGTTGTCGAAAACTCTTGGCCTAGGCCGAAACACAACACCAGAGCAATCACTTTTGTCACACTCAAGACGCCATGTTACGTAAAGGTGCAACTACTGCTCGGGGTTTCAGGCGCGTTGAGTGCGTTTACTGTGTTTATTGACTGCCGCGCCAACTACGCCGCGTGGAGCGCTTAAACAGAATGCAGCTTTAACTCCGCCCACTCCTTCCGGCCTTGCACGGCCAGCGCATGCGCACATGATGAAAAGGCAAGGCTGGTAAAAACGATGTATTTTGCGACGTCGTTTCAATAAAAATGTGCGGGAAACAATCTCGCGGCAGAAATTGATGGAAACTATCTCAGGGCGAGCAAAAACTTAAAAATCGGGGGTTATCACGGCGTTTTTTGGGGGAAAAAACATAACGTGGGGAATTTTTCTCGCGGGTAATAGGCGGCGGATCTTGAAAACTAAATTTAAAAAACCCAAAATTTTAAAATCGATTTTTTTTTTTAAAAATCGATTAGGTAATCTTTTTAAATTAATAATCGTTTAATTGAATCGATTTAAATCGTAATTTTTTGCCCCACCCCTACTTTATAAAAAAACCGCCTTTTAGAAGGTTAATTTGGAAAAAAGAAAGCCGTGCGCGACCTTTTACAAGCTTTCATCTATTGCGATTTTTTCTTCAGGAGTAACTTTTGGGGAAAATGATTGATTAGTTTTTATCAACGGGGTAGCAAATTTTCCCAAAAACGCCCTTTTGTCTATCTCGTCATTGTTTCAAAAATCAAATACCGACAAAGAAGTGGGGAAATCTTTATAAGACATAACTGTCGGGAAGAAAGGCGTATCTAAGTTTTTCCTAGTAGACCGTAGATTGCACGTACCTTTTTTTACTTGTACTGAAAAAATACAGAGTGCAAAAAAACCCTTTAAATTTGTCAACTGTAGGTCAAACCAAACACGAATCCAAAGATTTGGGCGACAGGATCAACATCATGTTTATTTATTTTTTTGGCGTATCGATTTGTTTTTGTCCGTTGTTGAAAGAAGTTCACATAAAAATCTCTCTACAATGGAAAGGGGCGTAATTTCCAAGTCATCAAATTCGTACTAACACCTGGATTGCCTGTAAAAGGTATTTTGGTAGGCCTCCCTGTTGTGGACCCTTGCTCCCATTTCCAGTCTCGTTTTTTTCCCCTTTTCCATGGGCATTGGGCCTACCCCTGGCCTACCCCAACCACGGTCACCGCCCCCGCCCGCCCATTTCATCACCACTCGCTCCCGACATTTTTCATCACTGTCCTCACTTTCTGCATTTTCGGGGCCTATCACCACGGCACTAGGAAAGAAAAAATTGTCATGCACTTGAATTTTTATAATCCTCTCATCCCAAAAAAATGTCCAAGTCACTGTTTAGCAAAATGCCTCAACGTTGCACTCGAAAAAGCCTCGCCAGCCATTTTCACTGTAAAAACAAACCCGTCAAAAAAGCAAAAAAAAACTGGGCAGAGCGGGGGTAACCCCCGTGGATAGCTTGAAAAAAGTAAAAGGGGCATTGCTCTTTCTGTTGGCGCCTGGGCGAACTATTTCCCCTTCTCCAGTCGAAACGCAGAGCGTGCACTAGGCCGTGTTCGACCGTAGGTAAGGCAGCATATATCGTTTGCAACTCGATTTCGCCGTAGGGAAAGGCGGGGGTTTAAAAACGGACCTTTTTTTTCACACAACACACAATAACAGAAAAGACAAAATGAAATAGGAATTCAAACTTTGGGGTCTCGTTGGGAGACTAACTGATTCGTTGATTATACGGGGTTGGCAAGTGTAAAAATACGTGTATCATCCCCCCGGTAGTCGGTCGTAAATTAGCGACTTAAATTTATTTTTTTGTACTTGTGCGCCAAACTTGACTCGTTCCCTGACCAAAATGGTGCGAACTTGGGCTTGAGGTTCCCACTGGGGTCGATGCCCCCGGGGAAAACGGGGAACGCCTCGTGGGAGAACTTTTTGTGCCGACATAGGTGGCCCCAAAACGGTAACCAAAAACGGGTTCCGGAGCTCATGTTGACTGTGTGGAACTTGGAAGTGATTGTTTAGTGCCTTGCTCACCATCTTTTCCTCCTTTCAAAAATTTTTTAAAAAACATCTTAAAAATGAGGTAAAAATTTTAAGTTACGGGCCTAATTTAAAATTTCCCAAAATTTAACGCCTACATTTTAAAAAGCATGGGGAAATCAGAAATCTATAAGTTTTGTAGCCTACATCGGGGAAGATGCTTGCAAGTGGTTCAAAACACAGGGGGGCAGGCCTACTAGGCCCCTACAAACTAAATTTTTTTTAAACTGGGGCCCTTCGCAACACTATTTTTAGTCGCGTTTTTGGGGTTTTTTTAAAAAGGGGTTTTTATTTTGCCTGGGATCTTTTTATTTTTGCAAGTTTTTTTTTAAAACGCATTTGTAGGTGATTTTTGTCAAGTTTTTATAGTTAATTGTTATTATATGGGTACCTCAAAAAACTTTTGGGCCCTACAACCTTTCTTTCAAACGGTTTTGGGCTAACTTTTCCAACTTTTTTTTCAAAAGGTAACACATCATAACCTTAATTCCTGTAAAATAAAACTTTGTACCCCACCCGTTTGGTCAAATCAGACCAAATGTCACAAAAATATTGCACAATTTAAAAAAAAAAAAAAAAAAAAAGAAGGCCTACGTATTATAGAAATATTTCTTAAATTATAGGCACCAAAAAACGGGGGCAGGTCTAAGGTCAGAGATTTCGAAGGGCCCCTCCCAAATTTTTATCAAAATCGCATATGCCTTTGCCCAGTAAGAGCAAACAAAAAACAGACAAAAAAAAAAAAACAAAAAAACACCCAGCTAATTTTTTGGGGGGGTGTTTGCGGGAAAATTTTTTTTTTTTGGGTTAGTGGACATCTAAATGAAGGTAGCTCAAATAGCTACACCTTTGTTTTGCAGTGTAACCTACCCATTGGTGAAATCATACAAAATTAACCCTTTTCAGTCCCGGGGAGCAGAACTGTAACAACACCATATGGTTCAACTCAAAGATAGAGTGGTTTCTGGTAATTAATTGCACAAAAAAAAGGTCGATTAGTGGAATTTTCATTGAATTTTTCCGATTTTATTAGAGTACCTATTTATAACACCATACAAATATATATTTTTTCACACAAATTGCTTTAAGAAAAAATCGTAGTAAGAGTAAAAAAGGACCAACTAGGCCCACAACGTCGAGTACGAAAAAAATGGCAAAATATTTGATATCAGTCATGCCAATGGATACTAGCTTTAAAAATGAAGAAACCCACATTCCTGAAGCTACAACAAGATTCCACACAGGATCATTGGGCCTCAGAAACCTCGCAGCCCTAAAAGGCGATCTGCCAAAAGTAGAAAGCAGGGAGCTAAAAGCATGCTACAAAGCTGTAGCAAACAAGTCTCCGTATGTTTCTTCAGCAAATTCGCTCCCCAAAGATCCCGAAGAAATTCTGGAAGGGAGCATGTATCTGCGATTACTTCCCACCGAAAAACTAGGCCCAGCACACGAAGTAGTCGCAAACGCCGTAAAATTGTATTTTCCCCCAAATTTTTGCTGTTTGGACCCTACAAAACATCAGCATTTTGGGAAATTACCATGATCATGGATTCTTGTTCTCAATATATAGTAGGGCTTTAACTTTCCCCCACAGTGCTATCTAAAAGTACAGTCCCCCGCAGCGTCAAATTCTTCCCTGAAATGCGAGCAAATAGATGGAATATTTTGCTCTAAAAAGTGTTTGTACACTGGGATGGTAACTTTACTGGATGTCACCGTGTCGAGACTGGTCTTTTTGAACGGTTAGGCTACCGGTTTTTAAATTTCCCATTGTGGGGCGGCTCAACAAAACTCTTGGCTTTAAAAGCTAGCATTGGGGGTTTTGGGGGCATGTAAAGATGCAGCTGTATTGTTCTTGAACACATTTAATCATGGAATGGATTCACTGTAAAAGGTGTTCACAACTGCTTCAGATACTGGCAATTCAAGGAGCTTTACGCTCTAGAAAAAGAAAATTTGGGAAGATTTGCATTGGGGTTTTCCGACGTCAACATCATATGTTTGAAGTTCTACTGGGGAAAACATTCAAAACTTGTCTTTGGGCCCTCAACTGACCAGAAAGTTTTTTTTTAAAAATAGGCCTACAAGGAAAAAATGTCTACGCTCAATACCATGAACCCTTTGAAAGACGAGTCCCCCCTTATAGTGGCACAAAAAAGTAAAGTTGCTCTCGATGTTACCCCAAAGGGGCGATACTTAGAGTTTTTTAAACGGACTACGTTTCCTTGACATTCCCGTTAAAAACCCGGCCAGAAAAAACAGTCCTTTTAAGGGTGCGCAAACCCGTCACTCATGGATACACAAAGACTGTGCCGAGCGGGTGTTGCTCATTCTTCATGCAAGACTTTAAACGCAACAACCAAGAAAGAGCACAGAAGCAGTTTTTTTCTTCAAATAGTTGAACTGCACCAAAAAAAGTTAACCACATGCAAATGTGATGAACTAATTCACATTAGCCTTGATATGACAAAAACGTAGTACTGTCGTAATGTCGCGAATCTAGACAAAAATCTATAAATTATGGTTTTTTTCCAAATTTTTAATTATTACTTCAAAGCCAAACTCATAGATATTAATTTGGTAGATATTTATAGAAAGTACCTTTCAAGACTTCTCCAATGCTATGAAATATCATTGTATGCTATTAATACGTCACCGTGTCAACTGTGTATGGTTTGGAGCTTTTTTGGCCAAATAAAGCCACTTTGGACTTTGGAAGCCCTTGGGGGACCTCTAAACTTCAACCAAATTAGCTTAAATTTTACAAGTGTTAATTTGATGGAATTATTAAACTTTTTGAATGGTGAGACTTTTATTTTTCAAAAATGTTTTTTTTTGGGACACCCTAACCTACAATGATTTAATCTTTCAAAGAATGAACATTGTAGCATTTGTGGTAAGCCTGAATGGAAAGACAGTATCGTAAAATGTGAAAAGCCATAGTGATAGAATGATACAGATGTACATCTTGGCGATGACAGCATGACAATCGAATTCATTCAGGTGTATGCGCCTCAAACAGGAAGACCAGTGGTTGAGAAGGGATGATTTGTGGAAAAATTTAGAAGCAATTATGACATCGAATACTATTGTAGTAATGGGGGATTTTAATGCAAGAATAGGAAAAGATAGAAAGGATTTAAAGAGGTTATGGGCAGACATGGGATAGATGCAAAAAAACAGAGATGGAGAGAAATTGTTAGAAATTGGGGCCAGAAACTCATTAGTTATAGGAAAAAAGTTGGTTCAAGAACGAAAGAACCCAACAAATAACGAGATATGGCTAGGGTGAAGACAGATCAGAGACAGTAATTGACTATCTATGTATAGGAAAAGAAATAATGAGAAACCTTGAGGATGTGAGGGTAATGCAATCAATATCATGGATGGAGACCACGGGCGGGTTTTGGGGGAATTTTAGAATGATGGTACAGACACAAAAGAGAGTAAAAACCGGCACAAAAGACTAAAAGTGGTGGAAACTGCAATCTCCGATAGTGAAAGAAAGTTTATGACAAGAATTAGTGACCAAACACCTACAAATGAAGTGGGAGAAATAGAAGAAGAATGGCAAAACTTTAAAAAGGGTTTTTGTGTAAAGTGCAGAAGAGCTGTGTGGAAGAGTCAGTGGAAGGAGGAAAGAAAGAAACGCGATGGTGGAACGAGAGGGTACGAGATGCAGTTCGGGAGAAGAAACTAGCTTGGAAAAAGAATGAAAAGTGCAAATCCACAGAAAATGAGTACGAGTACCGTAGGCGAAAAAACCGATGTGAAACAAATTGTGAAGGAGGGAAAGACAAAGCAATGGAAGAATTTGCTGGTAAATTAGAAATGATTTCCAGGGAAATAAGAAATTATGTACGGACTAGTAAAGACAAAAAGACAAGAAAGGGAAGAACAAAAGCTCATGGTAAATGAAAAGGGCCCCCCCCAAGTTACAAAACACCACAAAAATACAAGAAATGTGGAGGAAATATTTCAAAATCTGCTAAATGTACAGGTTAGTGAAAATTTAAAATGCAGAGAAAGAGAAAGAGGCAAGTGGAGAAGATGAAGAAGACGAGGTAACAGAACAAGAGGTGGCTCGGGCGTTAGGAGCCATGAAAAATGGTAGAGCTCCGGAGTGGATGACATTTTTCTGTGGAAATGATCAAAGCATCAGGTGCGGAAGGAAGAAGATGGTTATTTCAAAGAAATAAGTGCTGCGTGGAAACAAAAAGAAGGTAGGGAAGATTGGAAAGAGGTATAATTGTACCGCTTTTTTAAGAAAGGTGACCGTAAGAAATGTGAAAATTATAGAGGGGTGCATTAATGTGTCAGTGTGCAAAAATTTATGAGAAAGTTATAGAACTAAGACTGAAGGAGGTATATGACACAGATCTAAGAGAAACCAATATGGGTTCAGAAGTGGACGGTCTACTATTGATCCCATTTTTGCTATAAGACAGACAATGGAGGGGAGAGGGCAAAATGGGAAAGAAATGCACATTGTGTTTTTGGATCTGGAGAAGGCATACGATCGCCTGCCTAGAGAGAAAGTATGGGAGTGTCTAGAGATAAAAGGAGTGGGAAGAGGTTTAATAGACAGGAACAAAGTTACATATCAAAGGAGTGAAAGTTGTGTACAGACAGATATGGGTAGGTCAGAATGGTTTCAAGGAATGAGGGCTTTCGACAAGGGTAGTTTTTTATCTCCAACACTCTTTACTGTTGTAATGGATGAAATTATAAGAAGAGTGGAACCAAATACAGATGGAAGGGACACAAGAAACATTAGTGTTTGCGGACGTGTGTTGATTTTTGGGGTGAGAGTGCCAGAGAAGTGCAGGAGAAGGTGGACAGATGGAAACGAAGTTACTACAGAGTTTGGTCTAAAAATCAAAACAAAAAGAGTGAATGTTTGCGTATGCAAAAGAAGACAAAGGGCAGGCCTAGAGACATAGAAAATATTGTACTACGTGGAGAAGTCTTAGAAGAAAAAGAATTTAAATATTTGGGAAATATTTTGACAAAAGATGCAAAAGTGTGTAGGGAAGTGTCATCTAGAGTGCATAAAGCAGAAGGGTTTTTTCAATTGGTTAGAAAGTTACTATGGAATGAGTTGTTCCCACAAAAATGTAAAATTTGTCTGTATAAGGCATATTTTGTACCTATATTAAAAATATGGGGCAGTAACATGGCAGTGGGAACAAAAAGAAAAGAGTCAACTGGAAGCAGCAGAAATGAAGTTTTTAAGAAGTATAAAGGGAGTTACAAAGATGGACAAGATAAGAAGTAATGAAATAAGGAAAGAACTGGGATTGGAGAGATTGAAGTTTAAGCTAGGAAGAGAACGTCTAAGATGGTTTGGACGTATGAAAAGGATGGGCAGGGAGAGGATTCCAAGACGAGAATTTGAAGCGGCAGAGGAGGGGAAAAAAAGAATAGGAAGGCCAAGAGAAAAATGTGAAAGATTAATTCAAGAAGACGTTGGAAAACGGAATGAAGTGTGGGAGCATGTGGCAAGAGTAAAGCTGTGGGAGGACAGAAGAGAGTGGAGTAAATTGGTGGAGAAGAAGGAGTTGGGTATGTGGAAGAAACACTAAGTCTGGCAAGCTTAGTATCTACAGTTTTCCTGGAAAACCACCACTCAACCCGACATAGTTGGAACTGAGTTATGATGACTAGGAAAACGCTTAAGTCCCGCCGCGTTGTTGGATGAGCGTAATTGGTGCATTGAGCTTCCATGTGTTTATAAGGATTTTCTGTTGTTCTGGACAAAATTATTACAAAAATCGAATAATTTTTTTTAAATTAAATTAAATTAAATAAAAAATTGCCTTTATTTTTTAATTTTTTTTATGAATCGTAATTTTAAAAAAGGAAAAAATCGAAATTGCGATTTTCATAAGAAATAATTATTCGATTGCGCTCAAATTTTACAAAAATATATTAATTCATAAAATTAAGGTTTTTGTGAAAAATTCATTACAATAGGATAAAGCATGTAGGTGTTATAAGTCAAAGACTTGTTTAAAAAAAGAAAAAACATGAAAAATTTCGATTTTCATGAGAAATTTTTTTTTCGATTGCGCTCAAATTTCACACGAATATCTTAATTCATAAAATAAAGGTTTTGTGAAAAAATCATTAAAATCAAATTAAACATGTGGGTGTTATAAGTCGAAGAAATATTTTAAAAATTGAAAAAATTCGTAAAATGGCGATTTTCATGAGAAATAATTTTCCGATTGCGCTCAAAAACGTGGCAGTTTCTAAGTTCAGAGATTTCAAAGGGTCCCCATAAAATTTCATCGCAATCGGAGTATCTGTTTAGCCGGAATCATGTTAACAAACAGACAAAAAAAGAAACAAAAAGAAACAAAAAAGAAAAAAAAAATCCGGATTTTTTTTCCAGTGTAGAGAAATGGAATCTTCGCTTCGCTCGCTACGCTCATCCAATTGCCAAATTATTGGATGAGCGAAGCGAAGACTTCAATTTCACTGACCCCCCAAAAAATTTAGCTCGGTTGTTTTTTTGGTTTGTTTTTTTTTTTTTTTTTGTTTTTTTTTTTGCTGTTGTTCGCACGATTCCGGGAAATCGGCATATGCGATCTTTATGAAAATTGAAGGGGACCTTCGAAATCTCTGAACTTAGACGTGCCACGTTTTTGGGTACAATCGAAGAAATATTTCTCATGAATATCGCACTTTACGATTTTTTTCGATTTTTTGTTTCGATATTTCGAGACATTTGGGCCGATTCTGACCAAACGGGTAGGGCTACAACGTTCATTTTTCACATGGACATTAAGGTAATGGTGATGTATTGTTTTTTGAAAGAAAAAGTTGGAAAAGTTTAGTCAGAATCTATAGAAAAAAAAGCTTTAATATAAGTTTTTTGACTTTTTTGCGATATTTTCGTGCCATTTGTGTCAATTCCCTGACCAAACGGGTGAGGCTACAACGTTCTATTTCACATGGAAATTAAGGTAAGGGTTTATGTATTGCTTTCTGAAAAAAAAAAAGTTGGAAAAGTTAGTCAGAATCTATAGAAATAAAGTTTTTAATTTTAAGTTTTTTGACTTTTAGTGCGTATTTTCGTGCCATTTGGCCCAATTCTGACCAACGGGTGGGCCTTCAACGTTCATATTATACACGGACATTGAGGTTATGGTGATGTAGTACCTTTTAAAAAAAAGTTGAAAAAGTTAGCCAGAATCCATAGAAATAAAGCTTTTAATATAAGTTTTTACGGTAAATAATACCAATTGACGGGTAACAAAAAAAAATTTGACAACAATCACTTACAATGCGAAGAAAGCAAAACAAAGCACTTGCAAAAGTAAAGATACCCCACGCAAACTAAAACTGTAAAAGCTCATCCATCAACGCGGCGGGACTTTAGCGTTTTCCTAGTTATAAAATAATTTGTTAGATTACAAAGAAGGACCAAGTAAATACGAATGACATTTTTTTTTTGAAGGCTGATTTAGATTTGGTAATTGCCAAATGTTTGAAGGAATTAGGTTCCATGCTCGGGCAAACAGAAACAGGAAATGAATTACTATATAAGGAGGGTTTTTTTGTTTGGGAATTTTTTTAAAATTAAGTTGATTGTTTACCGTGTGTTGTTGTCATGATTGCAATTAAGAAGATTACATATTGTGAAAGATAAACTGGAGCAGAATTGTTGATGATATTGTGTAGAAAAAAAAAGAGAGTGATACACACGTCGTTGCTCAAAGGTAAGCCAAGACAGTTCGATTTGGATGGGGTCACATGATCATAATTATTAAGATTAAATATAAATTTCAAGCAAACATTCTGAAATTTCTGCAGTTTGTTGATTTTTGTTGTGTGAGATTGTTACTGTAAGTTACATCACAGTAATCAATCGTGGAGAAAATGAGAGATTGCACAAGCATGATTTTATCTTTTTTGGTAAGAAATTCCTTTAAGTCTCTTGGGACAGTGCATTGTTCTAAAAGACGTTTGACAAATATTTGATATGTGATCTGACCAGAGTAGGGGTTCATCCTAAGCAGTCCAAGGTTTCTAACTGTTCGAGAATAGCTAAGCAAGTCTCCATTAATATTAAGTTTTTGGAATGATACTTTTGTTTATTTTTAGATAAAGAAATTTTTTGTGCCAAAAATAATAGCTTGTGATTTGTTGGATTTATTTTTATACCGATTCTATTCGTCATTTTATAAAAACACATCAAGATCACCATTAAAGTTATGTAAATTTTCAATAAGAAATTTAATCGTAGTAATTTTATGTAAAGCTGCAAATCGTCAGCATATAAATGATACTGACAGAACTTTAGGATTTTTGAAATGGGTTTTCATGTAAAGAAAAAAAATAAAGGCCCAGTACAGAGCCTTGAGGAACTCCTGAATTGACTTTCCCAACCAATTGGAATACATCACACCTTTTTTCACACATTGCTTCCTATTGGTCAATATAAGAGTTAACCCCAATCAAGAACACTTTTAGAGAAATTAAGAGTTGCAAGAATACCCAGTAGAATATCATTGTCAACCGAGTCAATGCCTTACTGAAGTCTAACAAAAAAAGTTCGTCACCTGCCCTTTACCCATCGCAGAAACTATGTCATTATTAACTTTTAAGACAGCAGTACCCGTGCTATGCCTAACACGATAGCCTGATTGGAATTCATCAAATAAATTATTAGCATTCAAATAATTTGTAATTGCTTGTGAACAATGCGCTCGAGGACCTTCGATAGTGCTGGAAAAAATACTAATTGGGTCGGTAGTCAGAAGCTTGTTCTGGTTGACTCTTTTTTGCAAGGGTCACATGTCACATGTCAAGTCAAGTCAAGTCAAGCCCAAGTCCAAAAGTCACATGAAAATTTCTATTTTCTTTCAAGAATAGCCTATCTCTAATTAATTTTCATTGTTAAAAATTTTTGATATAATCCCTATAAGTATGTTTTCTATCCATTAGGCTTATGCTATGATTTGCAACTTGTGGAGTATTTGTACTCTGTTGTAATATGCATCTTAAAAATAAATAAATAAAGAAAGAAAGTGTTCATTCTGGATAAATGATTAATGACTAATGAAAATCAATAGTATTAATGTAAATTTATGGGCCTGGGGTATTCTATTTTATAGGGTATTGCACTAGGCATGAATTGAATATTGTATATTGGTTGTATAATGTAGGCCTATTAATGAATAACTAACCATTAATGCATAACAAATTAAAAGTTCATTCTAGAAAATATAGTACACTGATACTATAAGGCCTAGGCCTACTAATGTGAATTTATAATGAATGTATTTTATGGAGCCGACTCGGGATAATAATAGTACAATGTCTATAATTAAGGTCCCGGTAATGACGTAATGTGAAGTTATAAAGAAAACCTTTTGAAGATTTTAGGAATTGTTGCATTATTAGGGTTGCCAACCGTCCGGAATTTCTCCGGACAGTCCTGATTTTGATGCCTTTGTCCGGAAAGAGGAATTGCCTCATTCCGACGGCACTTTGTCCGGAATTTGTGAAAAAGTCATATTTGTTAAATACATTTTATTGAATTTTAGAGTATTGCAGTGAATTAGTGTTTTCTCTAAAGTTGGTACATCAGTTGGTTTGGTAATTTGGAATAAAAGTTAGTTTCTTTCATGTAGCCCCCCTTTTCGTAAGTCCCAAATCCTAGCTAGTCGTGCTCGTGACTCTATGCTTTGTGACTGCCCTGTCCCCCTACCCCTCCCCAACCCCTTTTATTGTATGCGCACTTTGGGGAGGCGCAGGCGCTACAACATGAGATTTCAGTTTAGCATTAGTCCTTTGTTTAGCGACCGTGGCCAGACGTGTCGGCACTGAACGTACAGTGAGCGATTTTCCTGTGCTTTCTGTCGGATTGTTGCATCGTGAAATGGAACCCGTAGGCAATTCGCCTCCCCAAAAAGAAGAATTAAAAATTGGATATATCCAAGTCATTGAATCTTTAAATTACGTATCCGGCTGTTTTGAAGGTTAAAAGAGTCCAAAAAATTTTCGCCCCAGCGCTGGGGCTTCGCCCAGACCCCTTGTGTACCACTAAAATTCGAGATTTGTCCGGAAAATTTTAGGGTTTACCCAAGTTGGTAACCCTATGCATTATATAGGCCTACATGAAATTGAATATTATAGGCCATAGCCCTAGCCTTAGGCCTATTGTGAAATGTATTAAATAAATAAATAAATAAATAAATAATAAATAAATAAAATTTTATTTAGAGTCTAACCACTCAGTTATTTTAACTGATTTTCAGTGGGGGACAGTAAATCAAAGCGACTAAGCCTACCCTGTAGGCCCCCACGCAATCGACGAATGTGTTGTGAAATGGGATTGTAAAAATAGCAATTTGCTAAATAAAAAGTGATACTACAAACTACTACTTGGGTTGATAGGGGCTAGAGGCGGGTTTAGTGTTGGTTGGATTTGGGGGAAGAGGGTTGGGGACATAAATACACAAATCAACATTATGGTACATTACGACGAAATGTTTCGGCTTGAACAGCCTTGTTTACCCGTCGGAGTTGAGAGAGTTACTGACAAAATAAATGGCTACTATTTAAAATATGTACAAGAGACGCTGTTGGCGGTGGAGAGGGAAACTAGGGAAGGTCAGCCCGGTAAGGTAGTTCTCGTTTCCCCCCTGGACCCCAAGGATAGCGTAGGTTGTGGTTGGGAGGCTCACGGGAGCTAGTGGCCATTTGGTGTGCCAATTCCCCGAAGAAGTTCTGGATGTGGGTCAGAATCAGAAGGTGCTGCTAACTCAAGTTTCCTATAGCAACGAAAACTGGGACGGTACTTTTTGGTTGGTATTGCCAACTTTTTAACACTGTTTTTTTTTTAATTAAAAATGACAAAAAACCACTGTAGGCCTAAATATGAAATAAATAAATAGTAATTATGAACGATTGATTTATATTCACTGATCTGAAAATTATACAATATAGTGTGTTAGCTGAATTAGTAATTTACACAGGTTTAAGGCTACATAAGATACGCTTAGTAAAGGGTGGACGCAATATTGGATAAACCTATTTACATTTACGCGATGCCTCCTTCACTATACAATACCAACTATTAAAATGTCAAGTTTTACGAATCAAAAATGTAACGGTACTTGTGCATTAACGGGACCCCTCCAAAAAATGTAAAAATTCAGTAAAAACATTTCATTAGACAATCATAACTACTACATTACTCCATCTGAGTTTCAGGAGGTCAGGAAAACCAATTATTTCAAACAAAACCTCGAAAAACATCCTTTCCGGCTACAAAATTTGCGCCAGGAGTGACACGGCCTAGGCCAACATTTCTCCACCTACAAAACCTTTAAAAGTCGCTATTTTAAATATAAAGGACTGTCATGGAAAAGTACTTTCGTTTAAAAAAGGTTTTGAAGGTTCATTTGTGTTCCGTGAACGTCAAGTCAGCTGCACGGCGACGACCTGCTCTCATGTAGGCTACGCGTTCCAGTGGACTGTACCACCTGAGTCACATTGAACGTGTGAGTCAAGTTCACTGTCACAGAGTCATATTCAGCTCCTCGCAAGTTGTAATTTTTTATTGTAAACAGTAAGCAAAAAAACGACGATGGGGGGGAACCAATTAACAGAAAATTGAGGGGGGCCCCGTTAATGAACAAGTACCGTATTTACTAATGCTAATGACGGTGCTCAGTTCTCAGCATGATCGGTCGGCCTAAAGGCCGTCACTCATCGCTACTTGTAACTTACTTTTTTTTTATAAAACACATGAACGGAAACTTGCAAGTGCATTTTTTTATTTTATAAGCCTACAACTGCAATTTTAAAATATAAATCATTTACAGTGGTTTCTGTCGTTTTTAAGTGAAAAAAGTGTTAGTAAGTTTAACCCAAAACCCAAAACCCAAAGAGTGCCCGAAAACTAAAATGGCGTTTCTAGGCCTCAGCTGTTGGGACAAAACACGGGTAACAGACGTACCTTCGACAACTTTTTGTATTAACAAACCCAATTATATTGTTATCCATTCATTAAAAAGACATTGTACGTATGTGGATGACTAGGAAATAAGATGAGCTTCTCATGGTATAAACATTTTTACTGTACGATATCAACTTTTCTCGTGACAGGGATCGCAACAAGCGGTAACAGACGTACTTTTAATGGACGCGTTTTTTTACAGTATGTTAGAAATGATTAAAACTCTGTGATTATGCATGCAAAATAAAAAACCTTCTCATACAAAATAGCTACAAGATAGTACTTAATCAGTTCACAAGTCACTTCATGTTATTTTTAAGTATGTTGCCTACTATGCAAGAAGTAGGCTGGTAACAGACGTACCAAGTATGGTACAGACGTACCTTGTCTGAATTTAAAAAACTGGTATTTTATACTAAATATCATAGATCATGCTTCTTTTTGTGGTTACAGTTAATCAAATCCTCAAATATAATTTCTCTGTTCATTGTTGGGCCAGTTACTCCAGATATTCTTTTTTGACAACTATTTAGACATTACCGGTAGGCCTACGTTAGAAATTGGTAAATGTATGTGATTGCTGAATGAATACAACAGAACAAACTTCTCATGAATACAAAATAGGTACAAGATGAGGACACCTCATACTTATACTAATCACTTCATTTCATATGAATTTATAAGGAATATTGTCTAATCTTAAAGAAATAGGCGGTAACAGACTTTACCTTGTAGGAATAAAAATGCATTTTTTAATATAGGCCTATTTCCTTTGCTACCTAGTAAAACCAAATAACAAAAATTTATTCTGCTCCATTACGTTGATCAGTTAACACCCCCAGATATGAAACATCAAATTTTGTTACCATCATTCAGTAAAATTGAATTTCTAAAGCAGTACAGCAATGACTTCTGTTATCCATCACGGGGGGGGGAGAATTTCTACAATGGTGTCAATATCCGTGTATGAAACTGGCTCCTCAACTGTAAATATGTTTGGCCTACTAGATATTTGGGATATGATTCTCAATTAAATTGTAATTCACCTCAACTCTAGCTTCCAAAAAATCTGTAAAATTTTGGCTACCAACAGTTGTGTAGGTACCACCGTACAAGTTATTTTATGATAATTTGACAGTTACAAAGGCACAAATCTACTTATTTGGGGCATCACTGATATTTAAATATCTACCAGGTGTTAAGATTCTTCTAGTGCAACATCTTGACCAACTTCACTTCAATTCCAGTGGAATAATCTTTGATATTGGGATACCTACCCTTTAATTAGAAAATTTGAAATAATTAATAATGTACCATACCTGTAGGTCTACCTAAAACATGCTGATGGAAGCAATTTTTTACAAGAAAGCTTTCGACCTATCACTCCAGTGGTTTTTTACAAACTTTTATGGACAAAGAATTTAAACAATAATATCCGAAAATGAGAAATAACAGTGGTAACAGAGTACCATGGTACGTCTGTTACCGTTCAAAGTACGTCTGTTCCCCAATTTATCAACTAATCATAAAGTTAGACAATTGAAAAATTACTTCAAATTCGCATCCATAATCTAACTTATAAAACAAATTTTTGAAGTTTATTTAACTGTTTTAGTCACTCGGAACAAGAACTTTAGGAACTTTTAGTAACAGACGTACCAATCCGATTTTCAAAAAAGATACAGACCTGCCATATTTTAATAGCATATGATGGGAATATTAAGGGATGCTGGTAATAAGTTTGTGCATATAGTAGACCAAATTAGGAATGCATTTTGCAGCATCTAATTTTCTTTAATCACTTTCCTTGGCTTTCAATTGCTATTGTAAAATGTAGAAAAAAAAATTGACAGAACATCATTGCACTTCTTGTGTCATATTATAAAATATATAAATCCCATTCCATTGAACTTTGGCGATTCTGAAAGAATAAGCTGTAAGCTTTAATTTGATGTATGACACATGTATGTAGTTTTAAATTTATATTTTGGCTATGAGGTTGATGAAATCATGTTTTTGCCCTGTTGAAAAACAATGAAGTGTACACCAAATCAATCAGATTGTGATCGGGTTTAAGAGGATGGGATAGTCGCAAAATTTAAAAAACCACGCGAAATTACGGTAGGCCCTAAGCTTACAGTTTTTTCGTGATATCTCGAGAATGATGCAAAATATCTAAAATCTGATTCTAGACCCAATTGTGGTTTTGTTTTGAACAATATAATCAGTGTTCTCCCCAGAAAAAAATGTTCACTGGGTATTCCATAAACATTTAGGGTTACCAAAATTGGGTCAACTAGAATTCCCGGGCAAATCTTGAATTTAGTGGGCACACAAGGGTCTGAGGCGAAGCCCCAGCCGCCGGAGGCGAAACTTTTTTGGACTCTTTTAACCTTCAAAACAGCCGGATACGTAATTTAAAAATTCAATGACTTGGATGTATCCAAGTTTTAATTCTTTTTTTTGGGGAGGCCAATTGCCTACCAGTTCCATTTCACGATGCAACAATCCGACAGAAAGCACAGGAAAATCGCTCACTGTACGTTCAAATGCCGACACGTCTGGCCACGGTCGCTAAACAAACGGACTAATACTAGGCCTAAACTGAAATCTCATGTTGTAGCGCCTGCGCCTCCCCAAGTGCCATACAATCAAGGGGTGGGGGGTGTGGGACGGGCAGTCACGAGCAAGGGTCACGAGCACGACAAGCTAGGATGGACTAAAAAAAGGGGGCCAAACACGAAAGAAACTAACTTTTATTCCAAAATTTTCCCAAAACCAAACGATGTCCCAACTTTGGAGAAAAAAACACTAATTCACGCAATACTCAAAAAATTCAATAAAATGTAGTAAAAATAGACTTTTTCCAAACCCGGGAAAAAGTGCCGTCCGAATAGGGCAATTTCCTCTTTCCGGCCAAAGGCATAAAAATCGGGACTGTCCGGAAAACCCGGGACTTTGGAAACCCTATAAACATTGCGGGTAACTATTTTCTAGGGTAGGCCTAGGACAAAATGCGGGGGTCCGGGGGCTTGCCCCCGGAAAAATTTTGAATCCTACATTCGATTTGGTGATTTTTAGGGTTTTTTTAACCCTTTTTTAAAGTAGGCTATTTACTTTGCGGGTTTTATGGTAAGAACATTTTCAAATTTGATTGAAATTATAGTCAACCAAATTAAAATTTAATTTATTTTTCCTTTGTATGTGGCTGTGAATTACTGTCCCGTAGTTATGTAAAAAGAGTACATGGGCCCTTGAAAAAGTGATATTATTTTTTTTAAAATGGTTATTATCTTAGATTTGTTTGTGGGTTTACAAATAACTACAATTTGAAACATTGTTGTTTTGATAACTTTATTTGTATTCCCTTTACTTTTATAATTTTGCCCCAGCAATCAATAAAATTGGGAAATTGAAAAAATAAAATTGTTCACTTGTGTGTGCTCCTTGTGGTGCTGAATTTTCACGATATAGCGGATTCCTTTTCCCATAACTTATTTTTTTCTTCAAATGCTTTCCCTTGTCGTTTCTATATAGCGAGATTAGCCCCACGATTTTGTTTACAATCCGCGCTGAGTTATCTCGCGTTTGAGTCAACACAGACTGACCGGAATATGCGAAATGGTAGCTAAAAAGGGACTGTCGAGAGATTGGGTTTTGGAGCGGAGAAAGAGGGGAGCGCGGGGAGGTGTCAAATACAGAGTCGACAAAACAAAACCCCCTCGCTGAATGAAATGTGATTCAGAAAAAACTTTTAAAGGTAGGCTTACAGCAAGAAAACGATCATTAGAAACAGTCCGTGGGGGGTTTTTCCAAAAAATACTGTAGGTGGAAATAAAAAAAATGAGTAACACAAACAAAATCGTGGGTTCACCCTTTAAAAAAGTAGCATCGGGTTTAGTTTGATTTATTATCGAGGACTTAAAAAAATAATCGACCCCGGGACGTCTCTGAAGAGGTAAAGGGGGGCCCGGGCCCCTTTTAACTTTAAAAAATAACTGTAAAGTCTATTTATTTGAGTTTTTTTTTACTCACCTACGCAGCACCAATTCCCACTCGTAAAACCCGGGAGAGATATCTCACTGACGAGTCAGGGGGCCACGAACGGACCAAATTAAAATTCCACCCCACGCCGCCGACCTACCTAAAAAAACCCAGCACCACCGAAGCCTGCTGTAGCCCGGGCCCTGGCCGGACAGCGGGGTTGTATTTCTCTCTCTCCTCTCTCCCTCTCTCTGCAGTGAGAGAAAGACGTCAACTCGTACCCAAGTCAATGAAAATCATCCACGTTATTTTGATTTTTGTCTTTTGTTGAACAACATTCCCCCAAAAAAAGTAATCAGTCATTTAAATTTTCACACTATTTTGATGTTTTTTTGACAACATTCACCAAACACAAACACTACATTTTAAAATTTACACTTATTTTGATGTTTTTTTTTCAACATTCAACCCAAAACCATCACTACATTTAAATTTTTTTACATTTGGGTATTTCAGGCGTAAAAAGAACCAAGCAAGTGAATAATCAGTCACCGTTATTTTTGTTTTGTTGAACAAATTTACAGAATGCAATCAGCACATTAAACATTTTTTACGTTTCAATTCCAGACGTAAGAGAACAATTTTTTTATTTTCAAAATTATGGACAACATTTTTTAGTTGATCTATAATGAATTTGTGTAATGGTGTCCGTGTCACGTGTTTTCCTTCCCAGCACTGCGTCGCGCGCATCGCCGGATTACCCCCTCCCGACTGCAGCCGATCGTGCTTTCGGCCCAGTCAGCTTACCCCCGGGGCACCCCATGCGAGCCTTGTCTTCCGTGAATTCGCTTTAACTGGACTATTGGGGCACAGTCCGGCACCATGCTTCACGTGGGTTTTCTCGTGCCGCACTCAAACCCCCCTCACATAAAGTCTTGACATGGGATGGATGGAGGTTTTTAAGTGTAATTTTTTAACAAAAAAACTATATTGGCGGGAGATAGTTTTGCCGGGCGGGGAGCTAAAAAAGCCGGGCGGGCCGCCCCTACTGGCTCTGGGGAAACACTTAATGCAAGAAAAAAATTTAATGTGATGGTAGGCCCACCGGGTTTAAATTTAAGTTTTTTTTTTAGAAAATTTTTTAAAACTTTTATCTTAATACCACAAACCGCACCGATTATTATTTTGAATATTTTTTTTTTGCATTTTGGCCTAGCCCATACCCTATTTTTCTAACAAACCACAATTTGGTCTAGAAACTTTTTTTTGATATTTTGCATCGTTCTCTGATATACGAAAAAACTTAAATTGCGTGGTTTTTAATTTTTTCGACTATCCCATCCTCTTTAAACAGGGAACATTTATCGGGGCCCAAAAACTATCACTTCAAAATTCGAAAATGCTTCATGGCACCCTTAAGGACTTTGACGCTTCCCGCTAGAAAAACCCAGGTACCGGTACCTACAATTTTCCACCATGTTTGCAAAAGATGGGGGGGCCGGGGGGTATGTTAAGTTGGGATTGGGAAGTTGACACTTTTAGTTTCAAACTGGTGTAGGCCTAGGCCTAGGTCTTATCACATTCACACATCATCGTAGCTTTAACGAAACAAAAGATACAGGCGTTTAAGTTGAAAATTTTTTCCGAAGTGCTTTAAGTGTCGCTAATCGGGGAAGCCCACATCACCCCTACTAACCCCTACTATTATGGGGCAAAAATTTGAGCCTAAATAGAAACTTTTAAAAGGGAGGGGTGTAGGCTATACCTAGGCCTACCCTAGGCCCGGGATATTTGCACCCACGAGGTGCGCCGGGAATTTTTTGTTTTTTCACCTATTTTGGGGGGGGTTCCCCGCTTTTCCCCCGGGGTGTAAC
>JAMZAV010009098.1:0-26099 GCA_024449915.1 Sweltsa coloradensis | reverse complement strand
CTGGAATCTCCACAAACCCTAGGATATAGTGGCGCATTATGACCTACCGGTTGACACGCCCTCCATAAAAAACATCCAATCTAAGTCTCCCTATTCTTGTCTTGTTTCAGGTGTCCACGGCTTCAGTTGATGTAGTCGCCAACCAAGTTCCGCGCTCAGACAACCAGACGTGAAAGGTTCGTTGATTTGTCCTGTTTCAAATTGTTTTAAAACTTTTCTGAACACAGAAGTAGATTTCAATCTGGCTCCCGTTCCAGATGTCAAGAGTGGATACAAGCAATGATTGTTGGATTTGCGACAAGAATCTTGGGATGTGTTGCAAAATAACAAATCCCACACTAACTAATAAAATTCTTCCTCCTATACTTCTCAACTCCCCGTAGAGAAGAAGTGGTATTGTCGAGAATTCGAAAAGGCCACACACGTCTAACTCACGGATATCTCTTAACTAGAGAACAAGTTTTTCCCATATTATGTGACACTGTGATGTACCTCAAATCGTACATCATATGCTAGCCGAATGTACCAAATATGATGCCTTGCGCACGCCATTCGATCGATCTCTTCCAATCATTAAAAGAACTTCTATCATATGATAACGGCCACAACTTACTCATTTTCTCATCCAATGTAATCCACTTAACAAAATTTATTCGCGTCATACACATTTATTTTATTTATTTATTTGCATTTAAATAATAAATTTAATTTGTTTATACTATAATCATTTTCTTTTCATATATATACACTTGATAATTCATTCATTCAAAGTTATTTATGCAAAAAAATATTATTCACATCCTACACATTTATTTTTCTTTATTTACATGCAAATAAATAACTTATGTTTTGATATTAATATCAACATCATCATCATCATCATCATTTTCTTCTCTATAATATAATATACACTTTGAAAACTATCTAATCATGAGACGATATGGTCCTACCCTCTTATTATTAATGTGTATTTTTAAGAGTCCTTCAGACACAGGTCTATTTCTAGGTGCCCGTTAGGGCGCCGCAGCCAAGCCGCGGTGCGCTACACACTCAAGCACCTTTACACCAAGCAGAGTTGGGGTGATTTCGAGGTGTTACCCAGCCGTCATGTAACGTGATGTGAACTTGAAAACTATCACAATCGAGGGGATTTAGGTACCTGACAACACATGCCAAATTTTATTGGGGTACGATTATTCCTTCTTGGTGAAAAAATGGCTTGAAACATGCTCAAAATCACTTTAAGGATGTTAGCTACTGCTACTGCTACTACTGCTACTGCTAACATCTAATACGTCGGCCCGCGATTCTGACCAGACGGGTGGGACTACAATGTTCATATTTTACATGGACATTAAGGTTATAGAAATATAGTCTCTTTTGAAAAAAAAAGTTGAAAAAGTTTGTTGGAAGGCTTCCAAATAAAGGTTTTAAAATAAGCCTTAAACACTTGGCATACAATCAACAAGTAACCATAGTTACTTGACACTTGTTGACGGTATAAGCAGAGTTAGGCGGGAAAGTGCGATACGTAAACAAATAGCGGACATTTAAAATTTTTTCTCTTTGTGTGGAACGAGAAAAGGTGTCATTATACTCTCATAAACAAATCAGAAACCGTCCCTGGCCTAGGCCCAGATGTAGAAAAATTATTTATAATGCAAAAGTGTAGGTCTAAAGTTCCATTTGGCTATAGGACTAGTAAAATTCATACTTACATTACATGTTTGACAAGCCTAGCCAACCCTATGCCAGCACAACATTGTTCTGATATGAACTTGCTCATCTGTTTGTTTACATAATTGCAACAATCAAATCATTTCATACAACTTGTCTTTCGATTGGCCCGCGTTTATGAAGGCACTGCCATCTAGAATAAATATAGAACTTTTCGAGCTCTTTGCTATACGCAAATCTTTTAAAGTGTTTGGATTTCGTGATACTCTTTCAACCATAGACATCCTATATAATTGGCTAGACCAGCAGTCGGTGGTCCACTTCCGGTACAATTAGAAGCCATCTTAAAATGACAGTTTACATGTTAATCAAATGGGAGCGATTTGTGGCCAAATAGTTCTCAAGATTGCCGCCAGGTTGACAGGTAAGCATACTAGCCTTTAACACCAAATGATTACTAAATTCCCTTATGCAATCACTTCGTATTGTTTCTTTTGTTAATACCATGCTGCACAAGCTAAAACCATATCAAACAATCCAGTAAAATATTTACTTGCTTTAAAAAAGCATAAATTAAAACACCAAATCGCCATCTTGAATGGGCGGTTGAGTCTTCAATTTGGTACGCTCGCGCCTGTGCGGAGGTATAGGAGACTGCTAATCTAGCCTACTATAGGGGTTTAATATCAATGCTTTCAACTCACAACCCATGACGTTTTCCACGATGACCGTTCAAGAATACCAATTCCTTCGAAAAACGAAAACGACTTCGTTTTCAAATTGCGTTTTCAACTCATCTCCACGAACTCAAGAATTGGGGTCCAGTCCTTATACCGTCGTTATACCATGGTTATACCACCTATACCAGGATGTACATGAATCCCTACTGCTATACTGCTAATACCATAGATTTAAATCAACTTTGATAAAAATATTATATTTTAACAAATAATTTTGTAATGGAACTTGAAAAAGTAATGAGATCACACACATAACAAAAACTTGTAGAAATACAGCCAAACCTTACACACTCAAAAGGAATGAGATCTAAAAAAAGGGCCAAGCTCATCTACCCTTCCACATAAACGTACAGTGTCCCATAACAGCATCCTCGAAAAGCTTGGCAAAATAGAATTTGCATGTTATTACGTTTAAATTAATTAGAAAAATAGAACTTGGATAAACTATTACGTTAAATTAATAATCGCAAATTCTATTTTGCCAAGCTTTTCGAGGATGCTGTTATGGGACACTGTACGTTTATGTGGAAGGGTAGATGAGCTTGGCCCTTTTTTAGATCTCATTCCTTTTGAGTGTGTAAGGTTTGGCTGTATTTCTACAAGTTTTTGTTATGTGTGTGTTATAGGTTACTCTCAATCTTGCACTTGAGAATTTTAAGTAATTTTAGTTACATAGTACAGAACTGCAGACGAGGCTTGGACAGATTTATCTCAGTTTTCAAGTAAACTCAAAACCTAAAGGTCGCCAAAGGGCAGGCTAGGTCTGGAAGGACTGATGTCTTTCAAGCCAAGTTTCAGTTGTCACACCGTCTTAAGTTTTTTTTTATTTAGTTCCTTTCATAACGTGCAGACTTGATCTGGACTTTGTCTATTTTTAAGATATAAAAAATATCAAGTGTCGATCCTTCTTCCACGGCGAGCTTTTAAAATGTTAAAATGTTTATTCTATATTTTCCTAAAATTGCCTATAAATTTCAATAAAAACAGATACAGATAACTATTTAAAGTCAGCTTGCGAGGGGAGCTCAAGGCCAAATTTGGGCGTTCCTAAAACACCCCTATAAGATGCTAATTGGTTAATTTTGTGAATGACGTAATTTTTATACAATACTCTGATTGGCTAGTATGCTATGTCTTGGAAGAAGGATGAAAGTCTTCGGACGAACGTAGAGCACTTCTGGAAGAGTGGTCGAACGGTTGTGTTGTGTACTATGGACATGACGGTGTTCTGTGGCAGTAATGTTTAAAAGTTTAAAAGTAACCTATATTGAAGTGAGTGGCGTGTTTTTAAGATAAAAGAGAGAGTGCGAAATTTATTAATATGCAGGGCAATTAAAATGTTTTCCGGCTTCATCGAACATCACATCACAATTATATAACGACGTCAATTCATTTCTCGATTCAACAATTCACAATCGTCGACTATCTGCAACTATATCCATTGAACAGTAACAACCTTCCACGAACAGCTTGCCCTCCACTGACACCAAAGTCCAGTAATAAGTGCCGAGCAGCTAATCTGAACGAGAGGAAGTCTCAACCCCTACCGGATCATCTTCTTCCCCCCCCACAACATCACCCCCCCCCCCCCAATACTTCAACTTCAAGAACTTCTAAACAGGTATCGTTATTTAAATTTCTTATATGGCCATATAGGGATTATATTTAACTGGTACCTGTCATATTCATTTATTGTATTTCTGTATTTTAATTGTCATTTTGTTTGTTTGTTTAATTTCAATATAATCTCACTATTTTGTAAGTAATCTTTATCTTTTTAATCACCTAGTTCCCAGCTCTGCAACATTCACCTAATTTTAATTAACCTTAGTACAACAATCACTTTATTTCTTTTAACAATTCAAGTTCATTCAACATCTTGTACTCTCCGAGCCGACGTTGAGTAGCCGAGGCAACTCATCTCACCAACTTCAATATCACAGGCGGCACTATATGACCTAACCCGGTTGAGGCGCCCTAGTTTGTCACGTCGTCCTGTTATTCACCTTGACTTCTGGGCCTCCGAGGTGTCGGCCCGATCTCCGATGTTCAGAGCCTGGAGTTCGGGGCTCAAATCTTGAGTCTTGGCTAATACAGTTGCTGTGGAGCCAGGGCTCAAAGAAATTTTAATGGCAAATAAAATTGGAGAAAATTTAACATGCCCTAGAGAAAGAAAGCTTTCAATACTAATATAATTTTAAACAGTTGTCGATGAAAACATTTTGTCTATCCACTCAGTAACAGAAATGATTTTTAGTGGGGGACAATGATTTTAAAAACCTGTAGGCACCGACACCGACCAATTATGACCTAACGGCTATTGCGTAGTTAATCCAAATAAACAAAAAATCTAATTCGAACCCAGCAATACGTAAAGAGTCATGGCTACTTGCCTGCACTTCTGGCCACTGCTGGACAATGCCTGGCCAGCACCTGAAAAGTGTCGAAACATGAATGGCAAACCAGTTTGTGGAAGACTTAACCAAAAAATAATCACAATCGAATAATTTTTTTCGATTAAATTATTTATCTTTTGCTATAATTAATATCTCCATCACCATTATTCCTTTATTTACTTATAAAACAATACAACAAACAATCAAAAACTCGATATATTATTTAACACTATCACAGGCGGCGCAATATGATCTAACCGGTTGAAGCGCCCTAGGTTCCCACGTCGTCGTACATTCACGTAACATGGGGATAGTTATAGAAGGAAGATAAGGAGACGAGGCTGGACTGGAACTGGAAACTGGAGGCGAGCAATCTAGGAAAGTGATAGAGTCCACCTCGCAAACATCAGTTAGTACAAAGTAGAGAATGTTGCCCCCCAAAAACTAGAGGCGAGCTCTGGCCGTCGTCGTCGTCGTTGACTTCTCCCCCTTCTCTTGACGACGACGACGAAATTGACAACAGGAACGATGACAATAACGATAACGACCGCGATGCGACCTTCCCCCCGTTTCTTCCATCATATGACACCACCGACAAACTAAACAAGAAACACGTGTTCGAATTAATTTTACCATTGATTCATAATCTAAAATATTTATCTCTCTTATAAATACTGAAGAAATACCATAACCGTATTTATCGTTTTTATTCTAATATTTCATAAATGAAAAAAAAAACATTACATGTCACAGGCCGTGCAATATGACCCTCCCGGTTGAAGTAGCATAGTTTATCACGTCTTGATAAGATATCTGGTTGTTTGACTATTAACAAAATCTAAATAAGATCCACTTTTGCCACAAGTGATTTCAACTCCTTGGTGAATGCGGTTCCTTTCAATTCTGTTCGAGTAACAAAACTCCCCGAAACTAGAGGCGAGCTCTGGCAGTCGTCTTCGGGGACCACTCACCATACACTTGACGACCTCGTCGATACGACGACGACCACGACAACACGAACGATGACAAAGACGATGACGACCACGGGGTTAGAACCCCCCCACTTTTCGCCCACTATAAATAAATAAAAAATAAATCAATTTTATTTAGAGTCTGCCCTCTCAGTTATATAACTGATTTTCAGTGGGGGACTTTAAATCAAAGCGACCAAGCCAACCCTGCAGGCCCCGACGCAATCGACGAGTGAGCGATAACCAACCAAAGATCGATATTTTTAATAGGAATTATACCAATCAGTGGTATAAACAAAAGCGAACACCCGCGAATCAACGCTGAATCAACAAGGCCGATTCAGAACAACTCTGAAATTTTATTATGTGCTTCGTTGCTAGGACGGCTCCAAAGTCACCGTTTACAAACTCCTAAGACAAGAACTAATGAACCTAAGTCCAAATCAGAAGTTAAAAAACTTCTAACTTTAGCGGGAATCGAACCCTGGACCTTCTGCATTGGAAGCAGATACGCTAACCACAAGACCAACGAGCCACTATACCCGTTGCTGAATTATGACAAGAATGGGATTTTCCTCACTACCACCAAGGTTCCATAATGACCTTACGGTTGACGCGCCCTTAGTAATAATAAACTAAAAAAAGAAAAACGTATCTAATGCCCCCAAATATATTGTTTGTATATCCCTCTTCAGGATGTGTTCACTTCATCATTTCCTACAAGATAAGAATACACAAGACACAAGACAAATAACATAAGACATATTGAAGCATATTCTACATTTTTTATTAATCATTATAAATAATATACATTTTCTTTACACTATCATCTCTTTACTTCTATTTTATTTTATAAACTTCGAAATCAATATAATAATCAAACACACAGAAAACTCATTCTTACATACAACACTACAGGCGCCGTGATATAACCGAACTGATTGAAGCACCCTTAAATAAATAAAATAAATGGATTTTATTTAGAGTCTATCCACTCAGTTATAATATAACTGATTTTCAGTGGAGGACTTAAAATCAAAGCGACCAAGCCAACCCTGTAGTAGTAGTTGTTGTTCTTCACATCGTCGTAGCATTGCTTTCAGACGTGACACATGAGCTCCCCGAGTCGATTGTGGTTCATTTTGCGTTGAGATGATCTCTGAAAACCTAATCAATTTCTCTATGAAGACTCAAGTTCCAGGACGATAATATCTGTAAGCCCAGTGTAAAGCGCACGTTCTGAATCTGCTGTGTGAAATGGAACGTGACATTCGAATTGTCCACACACGTCTGACTCACGGATATCTCCTAACAAGAGAAGAGGTTGCTGCTAGATGCGACACACGTGGTGCTTTGCGCATGCTATTTGACCTCTCACAATCATATGAAGGACTTTTATCGTAGAATGGCGACTAACATGCTGACATTTCTCGATGGAAGTCCGTCCCGTCTGGACCCGGGGTAGATATTGGCCCAGAGCATGGCTCTGCTAATCGTACAAGGCGATTCAAGATTAAAAGTCCACCTCGCAAACATCAGCTAGTAAGAAGGGGAGTATATTACTCCTCGAAACTAGAGGCGAGCTCTAGCAATCGTCGTCGGGGACAACTCCCCCTTCCCTTGACGACCTCCCCGACGACGATGACAATGACACAACGAACGATGACAAAGACGATGTCGACCGCGACGTGAGAAACACCCTTCCTCCCCTTTACCGTGGCTGTTTCTGACCAGATGGCTCCTTCTCCCCCTTCTAGGTTAGAGTGGTGCATTTTGACTAACGGTTGACGCGTCCTAATCCAAATATTCAAAACGTTGTTTAGCCAAATTTAATTTACATCCAAAATATTATATTTTAAAATAATCATATTTTTATGGCCTTTGTTATATTCTTGTAGGCCTACATTAATTTATTTGAATATTGGCAATCAATATTTAAAAATACTAACGTTCAGGTGGCGCAACATGACCATACCGGGTTTAAGCGCCCTAGTATCTCACGACGTCGTTGCAATCTTGTGTGATCCGTTTGCTCCGCTCACTCGTCCAATTAAGAAAACAATACAATCAAAACTACTTACAATAAACATAGGCGGTGCCATATGACCTTACTGTTTGAAGCGCTGCAGATTTTCATGTGGCCTTAAGTGTCTATAGATGGACACAGCATTGCGCATTTGTCAAAATAATTATTACATCTTAGTTTGAATAAATCCAGGCGAATATAACGAATGTACCTTCATAACACGTTCATAACACTGAATGTAAACGCACATACACAATACACCCATACTATTACATTACATTCTTCTGATTGTTCGGTTCGGCTTATAGTATGCCTGCAGCCCAGGTGGACATTATTTTGGGCAAAAACTGGAAATTAAATATTTCTCAACGAAACTTGGGGGATATGTTTAGGGCATGTCTCTACGAAAACTCAAAGTTCCCAAAGAATCCCGCCTGGGGAAAATCAGCAAACTTTAAAGATATCTCCACCATGAGCCACCATGCATTCTGAGGTCTAGCCTGTTCCCACTGGGACACCGTGCGTGGTCAGAGGGAGAGTGGGTGACCGCTCTGCCTGAAACACATGTATACCGCTGGTTAGAGCAGTTGGAGGGTTCGAGAGCTAGTGTAACCGGCTTCGCTCTCCTCGACGTCTGTTTGGCAGTCTGGGTTAGTGGAGGACAAGTGGATTAATTAATTTATTGTATTTTACCTGCCCATAGGGCAGGAAGGCTAATGCAGGGCAAGTGTGCCCTCTGTAGCCTGACACAGTGATAACAGAGTTACAAATTAAACATTACATGAAAAACAACAAGAGAACGTGACATATTTTATAAAGTTAGACAAATTGAAAGGCAAAAGGCGGATAAGGGTACTTGAATCGCGGTAGAGGTCTGAAGACTCGAGGACGCGAAACGAGGTCGTGAAGCTCATTCCTGCCGCCTGCTTGAAGACGTTGCACGTAAGCCCCTGCGAGGGTGTCGAGTCGAGCGCTGATACCACCGACGCCGGTTTGGGCATACACGTCTTCATTCCGCGTCATCGGAGGAAGCCGCGCGATGCGGCGAAGGATTCTTCGCTCCAGCGAGAAGTATTGCTGGAGACATCCTCCAAAGACGGGTGTCAGCGCCGGGGCCGCGTATTCAAAGAGGGAACGAATGAAAGTTTTATAAGTGTGCCGTAGAGTACGGAAACTGCATCCAGAAAGTCGCCCACGAAGCATCACGAGTAAATTTAGTCTCGACCGCGCACGGTTGATGACGTCACGGCAATGAGCACCCCAGTTCAGAATGTCTGTAAAGGTTACTCCATGGTACTTGGCAGACCGACTAGGGTACACCGTAGCGCCCCAAAGTAAGATGGACTGACGGAGTGGTCGTTGAGACATTTTCTGCGTTTTGTGCCGGTGGTGAAAAAGGATAAGCTGTGTCTTTAAGGCGTTCGGCAATACACGCCAACGACGCATCCAAGCTTCCAGAGCTTTAATTTGGCGCTGTAGACGGCGGAAGACTTCTCTCGCTGTGCGCCCTTTGCACCAGTAGGCCGTGTCGTCTGCATAGGGGGCTAAGGCAAGGTAACGGGACAAGGGAGGAGGAATATCGTGGCAGTAGATCAGGTAGAGAAGAGGAGAGAGGCAGGAACCTTGAGGCACGCCAGAAAGAGGGGTAAACGAGCGGGATACTTGATCGTTAACACGCACACAAGCGAGACGTCCCGTGAGAAAAGCTCGGATAAAGCGCACCATTACAAAAGGGACTCTTAGTTGCAGCAGCTTGTAACAGAGCCCGTCATGCCAAACCTTGTCAAAGGCGCGTGATATGTCCAGAAAAATAGCTAGCACACACTGGCCATCGTTTAGCGCCCCTGAAACCTCCGTCACCAGCTTGATGAGGGGGTCTGTCGTGCAGCGACCTGTTCGGAAGCCGGACTGTGACTCGGGGATGATGTGGAGGCGGTCAGCAAAAGCAACCAGCCTGGAGTGAATCACTTTCTCAAGAACTTTGCCAAAACGTTCAAGAGACTAATAGGCCGGTGACTAGCGAGATTCGTTGGTGGCTGTCCTTTCTTTGGAATCATGACGATGACAGCAGATTTTAAACTGGGAGGGAAGTAGCCCAACGGAGGCACCCAGAAAAGGGAGAGTAGCGAGGTGTGAGATGAACTTGGCAGGGACCTGGCGAAGCATCAGTCTGGTGATACCATCAGCACCTGGCGATGAGCTCCGTCCGTGTTGTATAGCAGACAGAACTTCCTCCGCGCTGATATCCCGGACGAGGTCGGGGTGGAGAACTTTTCATCTGGGATGATGTCATGAGAAGCGAAGGACGGTTCGTGGTGTGCTAGAGACAGTTCGACCCTCTCTCTGAAGACGTCATCAAAGAGTGCGTCCTCGGGAAACTGATTTAAACTCCCTCAAGAGAAGACGCAAACTCCTGCGCTTTGTCGGAAGACGACGCACACACTCGGTCATTGTCAATGAGGGGTCCGTTGGCGCGAGTGGAGTGGCCCGTGATACGCTTGAAGGTGCGCCAAAATGAGGACCGTCCTTGTAGTCCAGCGACTCGCAAACGACCGTCCACTGAAGCTCGCGGAACTGAACAATGCTGCGGCAAACAAGAGCATTCAATCGGTTCCACTCTGTTTTGAGGTCAGGATCACGAGCAACCTTAAAGGCATTATAAATTCTCCTTTTCTGACGAATGAGATCAACAATATGACCAGGTAGAGCAGGGCGGTAAGTGTCGATCGCACGTACCGGGACCGCAACAGCCGCAGCCCTCTTCAGTACTGCCACCAAATGTTCCGTTGTGGTCCTAAGTGCTGGACACGACGTAGCATCAACCTCCTCTGGGAGAAGCCGTTCGATCTCAGCCCTGTACCGACGCCAGTCAGCGTTATGGAAATCCTTGACTATTTTAAACCGTTCGCGGATAGGTGGAGGAGGAAGTACATTCGAGGAAACTACAAGTGGGAGGTGGGCGCTGCCCATTGATGGGCCGATGACGACCCTCGCCAAGCCGACCAGATAGACGGTCACTTACAAGAATGTGGTCTGGTATTGAGGATCCCATGGGGCCAATGTACGTCGGACACGTATTGTAACAACGATACATTGGAAGGTCAACGAGTAGATCAGCCAGAGTGGAGCCATTAGTGTTGGAGGAAGTATCTCCAAAAAGTCACATGACGAGCATTAAAGTCTCCCATGAACACGAAGTTTGGAAATGACGCCACGTATTCAAAGAAGTCTATGTGTGCGGCGATAGAATGGTAGGCGGGAAATATGCAAGGACGATCAAAATCGGACCGAGTGGGCTTCGAACGGAGCAGAGAATGACTTCGAGTTGACGGAATTGCAGTGGAGGAGTAATTTGAGTAGCCGGAAGTTCTGGATGCAGGAATAAGGCCACTCCGCCCCGAGGCTGTTGACCAGGAGGGCAGACCCGATCCCTACGGAAAGACGCGAATCCTGGAAGACGGAGATTATGGCGAGAGGAGGCCCAAGTTTCTGCAACACCGAGAATGTGAAGGCGCTCTGATGTGCACAGGTCTCAATTAGAGGTTTCTTGGGAGAGAAACCCTCTACAGGTTGGCGAAGCCTATGTTGATGGTCATTCCCCAAGAGCAGGTGGTACCTGGTTCCACTTCCTCACTCCACACACGGGATTTGCGTCCACGGGTAGCCTTAGATTGCCGTTGCTTCATATTTGGCGTAACAACGTCGTCAGCATCTGGAAGCTCCGCACTAGGGGTGAGAGCGTTGGCAACAAATGGAAGCTCCAAACTAGTGGTGACAGAGTCGGCACCAGATGGCGTCTCAGGTTTACAGAGGGAGCGCGAGCGCTGAGAAGCTCCATTTCCCTTCACCTTACGGATAACATGCTTCTTTGGTACTTGTTGTTCAGCAGGAGGAGAGGAACGCCGTTTACGGTTGTCTTCTGGCACCTCGCTGCTAGAGGAGCAGGAGACCTCCATTGAAATAGCAGGGAGTGGAACTATTTGTTTAACAGACTCACTAGGCTTCATCACTTTCTTGGTCATCACTGAACACAACACAGCGACATCAGGGGTAGCTTGCGAGGGCGGTATTAGCGAGGTCAAGTCGGCGAGGGTTGGAACTGCGTGGCTGCAAGTTGAAGGCCTATGTCCAGATCTTGAGACGTCGAAGCTGACGTGGCCGCCGAGGCTGCGACAGATTCGCCCACGTGTTTTTTGTACGTCAATCAAGGGCAGCTGCACAGGGCGCCTAGCCTCGCACCCAGCCCTGAAGTGTCGCTAGCGTTACAAATAGAACACGTTTTCGTCTGTCCCTCGTAGGTCACCAGCGCATGTATGCCCCCGACTGTTACATAAGACGGGATGTGCTCGTGAGGTCCATCTTACCGTACGTACTCCGTTCTTCACCTGGTATCTGTAAGAAGTGGACCACACCTCATCCATGATGTCCCGCACCAGCCCGTAGGAACGAAGGTACTCTCGAAGACGCTCATTCGAGAACTCGAGTGGCAGGTTAAAAACTCGGATCTGCCTGTAGCCTAGGTCAGCATGGCCGATAGCAACTTTGCTGATAGAACCATCAGCATGGCGGAAAGGAACAGAACTCCCTAGATTAGTGAGGAGCTCCTCACACACATTATTTGTTGCAATAGGGACTTAATATTAATAATAATATTTGATTATTCGGTTTTTTCGTTTTCAGGCGATCTAAGTGACCGAATAACTTATTTGTTCTTATTTTATTATTTGCACTTCATTTTGAAATAATTTAAAATCCCGGGGAATATCCTCCATCTTGAAATTAATCCACTACATTGGATGGTTTTGTTTTCTGCTCTAACAGACGATCCAAGAGACAAATAGACTAGATTTATTTCTCTGTTATATTTGCTACACTTATTAATATACGTATTGACCAATCCTTGAAAATAAAATGAACCTGAAGGAATCTTCATTATTGTGGCTTTGCAAACAGGTTTGGGGGTCATAAAACACGACATTCTGTTCCTGCATGCGGTCACCGGATGTGACTGTGTGGGCTACGCACATTGAAGCCTTGCAAGAATTATAAATATTAATACTATGCTATATTAAATACATATAAAGGGGAGTATGTTTCTCCCTGAAAATAAAGGCGAGCTCTGGCATTTGTTGTCTGAGTCCGCTCCTTCTCCCCTTGACGACCATGCACCCCTACGACGACGACAAAACAACACGAACGATTACAAAGACCATGACGACCACGGCGTGAGAACCCCTTTGCCTCTCCCTACATGTGGCTGGTTCTGACCAGCATGGGACGTTCCTCCCCATACATCCTAGGCATCAGGGAGCTTGTTTGTACCTGACGGTTGACGCGCATTCAATATAAATTAACTAAAAAATATATTAACTTCTGTACGATTCTTGCCAACATGAGGGATGGTTCGGGCAAAGGAGATAATAGATGTGAACGTTTAACGGAAGACGTTCAACTAAAACGGTATCAATATTATTATAAACGATTGTTTTGCTGTACATATAGCTTCAATATTTTTTGTTTTGTTTCTTAAACTAAGAACACAACACAATATATTCGTGACTTTATTAATATATATCCACCTATCCGTAGGAATAGTGTTAAAAAAAACTAAAACGTATTACTCACGGATATCTGATAACAAGATAAAAAAATTGTTCCTGGATGCGACTTATGCGGCAGAATGTACCCGATATTATGATTTGCGCGCGTCATTTGGTTTCTCCCAAGCACATGAAGAACTTCTATCACATGAGGACAAAGTCGACAAACTTTTTACGAATGTATATTAAAAACAAAATTCTTCAATCAAAAACTTATTTTCCTTATATCTTTTTTCCCATTTATATATTAGTTTAAATTTAAACAACCAAAAAATTAAATTTAATTTAACTAACAATATTGCAGGCGTCGCAATAGACCTACCCGTTTGAAGCGCCCCGCATTTCTCACGGTTTTTGTATTTAGCTCCCATGTACTCAATGATACACCCCTATCTGGAGTGGCGCATTACACCCTAACGTTGACGCGTCAAAACCAGTAAAAGAAACAGGTTTAAAATGTTCAATTCTCGATTTTGTTTTGTCCATATTTAAAGGGCAAATTAGGGTTTTTTTGTAGCAAAAGTTACAAAAACTAATGATCTAGTATTTAATAACGTAAAAAATTTACAAATTATCCCTCAAAATTTTTTTTATTTTTCATACGGGGTTTGAAAAATGCGAATAAAATACCCAAAAACAAAAAATTTTAGATTCAGTCGCTTTTGATCTTGTCAATATAAAGACATTTATCATAGATGCGGGACAAACTTCTTGTGCCATTCAAAAGTAAACTTTTTCAAACTATTTTAATACACGCAAATCTTTTTATTTTGGTTAATTCAAATAAATTAACGTAAAGCGAATATGTTGATGCCCATCTTTCTATTTTTTAGGGGTTTTAATTCTCCCCACTACGAAGCTAGCTATGGCGGTCGTCGTCGGGGGACCTCTATTTTTCATTTGTAAACCTGTCACACAAACATGACAACATTTATGATGAAAAAAGTCGATGAAGACCACGACGTGAGAACCCCCCCAAATCCCCCCCCTTTCCCCTTGGCGGGCTAAGAATTCCCCCCCAAAATCCCCGCCGGGGCCCGGGGGGTAAATTGGCCCGGGAGAATGGTCTCCCCAAGATTAAGGCGTTTCAGGAAAAAAAGTCCCCCTCGCAATCATAGTAGTAAAAAGGGAGTATAAAAATTTCCCCGAAACTAGGGGACTCTGGCAGTCCTCTCGGAGAACCCTTCCCCTACGGGGGCGGTTTCCCCAGATGGTCGTGCCCCCCGCCCCCCTAGGCTAGAGTGGCTGCTTCACCGGGGTTTGCGGGACAGAGTCACAGATAGAGTAAATGAATTTAATAGATAAAGTAAACATTTATTACCCCGACCCAAAAAGGGAAACACAAGAGGGGGCCCCGTGGACGGGTGGGGGTTTGGTTTGCCCAGCTGGTCGTGCCCCCCCCGCCCCCCTAGGTAGAGTGGTGCTTCCCGGGGTTTGCTGGATAGAGTCAAGATATTGAGTAAACTGATTTTTAATGATAAAGTGAACGTTATTACACCGACCAGACGAAACAAAAGAGGACCCCGGGATGGCCGTGGCGGTTCTGCCCCAGCAGGTCGTGCCTCCCCGCCCCCCTAGGCTAGAGTGGCGTTTTCCCTGGGTTGTGCTGGATAGAGTCAAGATATTAGTAAACGATTTTTAAAATAGTAAAGTGAACAGTTATTACACCGACCCAAAAAGAAAACAAGAGTGACGCCGGGGACTGGCGTGGCTGGTTTCTGCCCGCATGGTGGGCCCTCCCGCCCCCTAGGCTAGAGTGGTGCTTCACCGGGTTGTGGGAAGGTACAGATATTGAGTAAACTGTATTTTTAAATAGATAAAGTGAACTTTTATTACACCGAGCCAGAAAAAAAACACGAGGACGCCGGGGACTGGCCGGGGGCGGGTTTCTGCCCGCATGGTCTGCCCCCCCCCCCCCCTTGGCTAGGGGGTTTGCTTCCCGGGTTGGCGGGAAGATCACAGATATGGTAAACTGTAATTTAATAGATAAGTGAACATTTTTACACCGAGAAAGAAGAAACACAAGATGACGCCGTGGATGGCCGGGCGGGTTTCCCCCAAGCTGGTCGGCCCTCCCCCCCCCTAGGTAAGTGGGCTTTACCGGGTTTGTGGGGAAGAGTCACAGATATTGGTAAACTGTATTTTTTAATAGTAAAGGAACGTTATTACACCGAGCAAGAAGAAACACAAGAGTGACCCCGTGGATGGCCGTGGCGGTTCTGCCCAGCGGCTGCCTCCCCGCCCCCCTGGGCTAGAGTGGAGCTTCCCCTGGGTTGGCTGGATGGGGTCAAGATTTTGGTAAACTTTAATTTAATAGATGAAGTGAACAGTTATTACACCGAGAAAAAGAAACACAAGAGGACCCCGTGGACGGCCGGGTGGTCCTGCCCAGATGGTCTCCCTCCCCCCCCCCCTAGGCTAGATGGCTGCTTCACCTGGGTTGTGCGGGATGAGTCACGATTTTAGTAAACTGTATATTAATAGATAAAGTGAACGTTATTACCCCGGGCCCAGAAAAACACAAAAGTGACGCCGTGGACTGGCCTTTGGCTGGTTCTGCCCAGCATGGTCGTCCCCTCCCCGCCCCTTAGGTTAAGGTGGCTGCTTCCCGGGTTGTGCGGATAGGTCACAGATTTTGAGTAAACGATATTAAAGATAAAGTGAACATTTTATTAACCGAGAAGAAAAAAACCAAGAGTGACGGGGATGGCCGTGGCTGGTTCTGCCCAGCAGGGTCTGCCTCCCCCCCCCCCTAGGCTAAGTGGCTGCCTCCCCTGGGTTGTGTGGATGAGTCACAGATTTTGATAAACTTATATTTAATAGATAAAGTGAACAGTTATTACACGAGTCAAAGAAACAAAGAGTGACGCCGGGATGGCCGGGGCGGTTCTGCCCAGAGGGTTTGTGTTTTCCCGCCCCCCAGCTAGAGTGGCCTTCCCGGGGTTGTGCTGCATAAGTCACAGATATTGAGTAAACTGATATTAAAGATAAAGTAAACAGTTTTACCCCGAGAAAGAAGAACACAAGAGGACGCCGTGGAGGGCCCGTGGCGGGTTTCTGCCTAGCATGGTCTGCCCTCCCCGCCCCCCTAGGTAGAGTACTGTTTCACCTGGTTGTGCTGGATAGGTCCAGATATTGAGTAAACTGTATTTTTTAAATAGAAAAGTGAACGTTATACCCCGAGCCAGAAGAAACACAAGAGGACCCCTGGACTGGCGGGGGTTTCGCCCAGCATGGTCGTGCCCTCCCCGCCCCCCTAGGCTAGAGTGGCGCCTCCCCTGGTTGTGCTGGAAAGAGCCCAAGAATTTTGAGTAAACGTATTTTTAATAGATAAAGTAAAACAGTTTTTACACCGGCAAGAAAAAAACACAAGAGGACGCCGTGGACGGGCCCCGTGGCTGGTTTCCCCCACATGGTCGTCCCCTTCCCCCCCCCCCTAGGTACAGTGCTGCTTCCCCTGGGTTGGCTGGATAGAGTCAAGATATTGGAAAACTGTATTTAAAGATAAAGTGAACAGTTTTCACCGAGCAGAAGAAAACAGAGTGCCCCGGGACTGGCCGTGGCTGGTTTCCCCAGCATGGTCGTGCCCCCCCCCCCCCTAGGCTAAGTGGCTGTTTCCCCGGGGTTGTGTGGATAGAGTCCGAATTGAGTAAACTGTATATTTAATAGATAAAGGAACCGTTTACACCAGAAAGAAAAAAAAGGTGACGCCGTGGACGGCCGTGGGGGTTTTTCCCCCCAGCATGGCCCGGCCCTTCCCCCCCCCCCTGGTAGAGTGGCTGCTTCACCTGGTTGTGCTGGATAGGTCACAGAAGAGTAAAGTATATTTAAATAGATAAAGTGCAGTTATTACACCGACCCAGAAGAAACACAAGAGTGACGCCGTGGACGGCCTTTTTTTGGGGGTTCTGCCAGCATGGTCGTGCCCCCCCCCCTTCCTGGGTTTAGAGTGGCTGTTCACCTGGTTGTGCTGGATAGAGTCACAGATTTTGAGTAAACTTATATTTAAAATAGATAAAGTAAACAGTATTACACGAGCAAGAAGAAAAAAAAGATGACGCCGGGACTGGCCTGGTGGTCCTGCCCAGCATGGTCGTGCCCCCCCCCGCCCCCCTAGGCTAAGGGCTGCTTCACCTGGGTTGGCGGTAGAGTCACAGATATTGAAAAAATGTATATTTAATAGATAAAGTGACAGTTATTACACCGACCCAAAGAAACACAAGAGTGACGCCGGGGACGGCCGTGGGGGGTTCTGCCCAGCATGGCTGCCCCCCCCGCCCTCGGGGCTAGAGTGGGTTTACCGGGGTTGTGCTGGTAGAGTACAGATTTAGTAAACTGTATTTTTAATAGAAAAAGTGAACAGTTATTACACCGAGCAAGAAAACACAAGATGACCCCCGGGACGGGCCCGTGGGGGGTTCTGCCACAGGGTCGTGCCCTCCCGCCCCCCTAGGCTAGAGTGGCCCCTCACCTGGGTTGTGCGGGTTTAGAGTCACAGTTTTGAGTAAACTGTATATTTAATAGATAAAGGAACAGTTATTACACCGAGTCAGAAGAAACACAAGAGGACCCCGTGGACTGGCCGTGGTGGTTCTGCCCAGCATGGGGGCCCCCCCCCGCCCCCCTAGGCTAGAGGGGCGCTTCCCCGGGGTTGGCTGGAAAAGGTCACAGATTTGAGTAAACTTATATTTAAAATGATAAAGTGAACAGTTTTTCACCGGCAAGAAAAAACAAAAGAGTGCCCCGTGGACGGGCCGTGGTGGTTCTGCCCAGCAGGGTCGGCCCCCCCCGCCCCCTAGGCTAGAGTAGCGCTCCCCTGGGTTGTGGGGATAGAGTCACGAATGAGTAAACGAATTTAATAGATAAAGGAAAAAATTTATTACACACCCAGAAGAAACACAAGAGGACGCCGTGGACGGGCCCGGGGGCGGGTTCTCCCCGCATGGTCGTGCCCTCCCCACCTTCCTAGGCTAGAGGGGGCTCTTCACCTGGGTTGTGCGGATAGAGTAACAGTATTGAGTAAACTGATATTTAATGATAAAGGAAAAAGTTTTCACCGAGCAAGAAAAACACAAGGTGACCCCTGGACTGGCCGGGGCGGTTCTGCCCAGATGGTTCCCCTCCCCCCCTTCCAGGCTAGAGGGTCTTCACCTGGGTTGGGGGATAGAGCCACAGATATTGAGTAAACGTATTTTTAATAGTAAAGTGAACGTTTTTTACACCGGGCAAAAAGAAACACAAGGGGTGACGCCGGGACTGGCCGTGGCGGTTCTGCCCAGCATGGTCGTCCCTCCCCCCCCCCCTAGGCTGAGGGGCTGCTTCCCCGGGGTTGCTGGATAGAGCACAGATTTTGAGTAAACTGTTATTAATAGATAAAGTGAACAGTTATTACACCGAGAAAGAAAAAAACACAAGAGTGACCCCGTGGACGGGCCCGTGGCGGTTTTTCCGCCCGCGGTGGGCCCCTCCCCCCCCCCCTAGGCTAAGTGTCTGCTTCCCCTGGGTTGTGCTGGATAGAGTCACAAAATTTTGAGTAAACTGTATATTTAATAGAAAAGTAAAAGTTATTACACCGACCCAAAGAAACACAAAGTGACGCCGGACTGGCCCTGGGGGTTCTGCCAGCATGGTCGTGCCCTCCCCGCCCCCCTAGGCTAGAGTGGCTGCTTCCCCTGGGTGTGCTGGATGAGCACAGATATTGATAAACTGTAAAATTTAAAGAAAAAGTGAACGTTATTACACCGAGCCAGAAAAAAACACAAGAGTGACGCCGGGGAAAGGCCGGGCTGGTTCTGCCCAGCATGGTGGGCCCCTCCCGCCCCCCAGGCTAGAGGGCGCCCCCCTGGGTTGTGCTGGATAAGAAAGATATTAGTAAACTGAAATTTTTTTAATAGAAAAAGTGAACCGTTTTTACACCGAGAAAGAAAAACACAAATTGACGCCGTGGATGACCGTGGCTGGTCCTGCCAGCAGGCGTGACTCCCCCCCCCCCTAGGTAGAGTGGCTTTTTCACGGGTTGTGCTGGTAGAGTCAAGATATGAGTAAACTGTATATTAATAGATAAAGTAAAACCGTTATTACACCGAGCAAAAAGAAACACAAAGTGACGCCGGGGCGGCCGTGGTGGTTCTGCCCAGCATGGTTTGCCCTCCCCCCCCCCTGGCTAAGGGGTGTTCCCCTGGGTTGTGCTGGATAGAGTCACAATATTGGTAAACTGTATTTTTAATAGAAAAAGGAACAGTTTTTACACCAAGAAAAAAGAACAAAAGAGTGACGCCGTGGACGGGCCCGTGGCGTCCTGCCCCATGGTCGTGCCCTGCCCCCCCCCCTGGGCTAGAGGGCTGTTCCCCTGGGTTGTCGGGGTAGAGTCACAGATATTGAGTAAACTGATATTTAATAGATAAAGTAAAACAGTTATTACACTGAGCCAAAAAGAAACACAAGAGTGCGCCGTGGACGGGCCGTGGCTGGTTTGCCCAGCATGGTCGTGCCCTCCCCGCCCCCTAGGCTAGAGTGGCGCCTCACCGGGGTTTGTGCTGGATAAGTCACAGATTTTGAGTAAACTGTATATTAATAGATAAAGGAACCGTTTTTACCCGAGCAAAAGAAACACAAGAGTGACGCCGTGGACGCCCGTGGCTGGTCCGCCCAGCATGGTCGTGCCCCCCCCGCCCCTAGGCTAGAGGGGCTGCTTACCGGGTTGTGCGGGGATAGAGTCCAGATATTGAGTAAACTGTATATTTAATAGATAAAGTGAACATTTATTACCCCAAAGCAAGAAGAAACACAAGAGTGACGCCGTGGACTGGCCGGGCTGGCCTGCCCGCAGGTGTCCCCTGCCGCCCCCTGGGCTAGAGGGCTGTTCCCCGGGTTGTGCTGGGTAGAGTCACAGAATTGAGTAAACTGTATATTTAATAGAAAAAAGGAAATTTTACACTGAGCCAAAGAAACACAAGGTGACGCCTGGACGCCGTGGCTGGTTCTCCCCCAGCATGGTCGTGCCCTCCCCGCCCCCCTAGGCTAGAGTGGTCTTCCCCCGGGGTTGTGCGGATGAGTCCGATATTAGTAAACTGTTATTTAAAGAAAAGTAACAGTTTTTAAACCCCAAAAGCAAGAAGAAACACAAGTGACCCCGTGGACGGGCCGTGGCGGGCCCTCCCAGAGGCGTCCCCTGCCCCCCCCTGGCTAGAGTGGCTGTTCACCGGGGTTGTCTGGGTAGAGTCACAGATTTGAGAAAAAGTATTTTTAATAGATAAAGTAAAACAGTTATTACACTGAGGCAGAAGAAACAAAGATGAGGGGCCTGGATGGCCGTGGCTGGTTCTCCCCCAGCAGGGTCGTGCACCCCCCGCTCCCCTAGGCTAGAGGCTGTTTCACCGGGGGTTGTGCGGGGATAGAGTCACAGAATTGAGTAAACGTATTTTTTAATAGTAAAGTGAACAGTTTTTACACCAAGCAAGAAAAACACAAGAGTGACGCCGGGGACGGCCGTGGTGGTTCTGCCAGCATGGGGGCCCCTCCCCCCCCCTAGGCTAAGGGCTGCTTAACCGGGGTTTGTGGGAAGAGTCACAGATATTGAGTAAACTGTATTTTAAAGATAAAGTGAACAGTTATTACACCAACCCGAAGAAACACAAGAGTGACCCCGTGGACTGGCCGTGGCTGGTTTGCCCAGCATGGTGTGCCCTCCCCGCCCCTCAGGCTAGAGTGGCTGCTTCACCGGGGTTGTGCTGGATAGAGTCCAGAATTGAGTAAACTGTATTTTAATAGAAAAGTGAACAGTTATTAAAACCGAGCCAGAAGAAACACAAGAGTGACGGTGACTGGCCGTGGCTGGTTCTGCCCAGCATGGTCTGCCCTCACCGCCCCCCAGGCTAGAGTGGTGCTTCTCGGGTTGTGGCGGGATAGAGTCACAGATATTGAGAAAACTGTATTTTTTAAATAGATAAAGGGAACAGTTATTACACCGAGCCAAAAGAAACCAAGAGTGACGCCGGGACGGCCGTGGCGGGTTTCTGCCAGCATGGTCGTCCCTCCCCCCCCCCCTAGGCTAAGTGGCTGCTTCCCTGGGTGTGCGGATAAGTCACAATATTGAGAAAACTGTAATTTAAATAGAAAAAGGAAATTTTTATTACCCCGAGCCAGAAGAAACACAAAGGACGCCGTGGACTGGCCGTGGCTGGTTCTGCCCAGCTGTCGGCCCCCCCCGCCCCCCAGGTAGAGTGGCGCTTCACCTGGTTGTGCGGATAGAGTACAGTATTGAAAAACTGTATATTTAATGGAAAAAGTGAACAGTTTTTACACCGACCAGAAGAAAACAAAGAGGACGCCGGGACGGGCCGTGGGGGCCCTCCCCAGCATGGTCGTGCCCTCCCCGCCCCCTAGGCTAATGGCGTTTCACCTGGGTTGTGCTGGAAGAGACAGATTTTGAGTAAATGTATATTAATGGATAAAGTGAACAGTTATTACCCCGAGCCGAAGAAAAAAAGAGGACGCCGTGGTGGCCGGGGCGGGTTTTCTGCCGCATGGTCGTGCCCTCCCCCCCTCCTAGGCTAGAGTGGCGCTTCACCTGGGTTTTGCTGGATAGGTCACAGATATTGATAAACTGTATATTTAATGGATAAAGGGGAACAGTTTTTACACCGAGCCAAAAAAAACACAAGAGTGACGCCGTGGAGGGCCGGGTGGTTCTGCCCCTGGCGTGCCCTCCCCGCCCTCCTAGGCTGAGGGGCTGCTTCCCCTGGGTGTGCGGATAGATCAAATATTGAGTAAACTTATTTTTAATAGATAAAGGAAATTTATTACACCGAGCCAAAGAAAACAAGGGGACCCGGGACTCCAAACTAATGCGTTTTTAACCTGGGAGCGGATGAACCACCCCATTTAAACAACATTAGGGGATTCCAAAGAGGGGCGAACATGAGCCTCGAGGGGAGACAGGACACCCACGATCGAGCGAAGACAGTGACGACTACGACTGAAACCCCCCTTTCCCCCTTACCGTGGCTGTTTTTGACGAGCATGGGCACCCCCTATCCCCCAGACTAGAGTGGGCATTTTGACTAATGTTTTACCGGCCCTTTTCAAAATAAATCAAAAAAATATCGTGATTAGAAAGCATGCAAGGGATTGAGTCCCCTTAAAAAAGCCCCCTGATATTCCCTACCCGCAGTTTTCCTTTACAGGAATGGGAAAGGGAATGGGGGGGGAGGGATGGACGTTAGAACAGACTTGAAATAAAATTTTTTTTTTCCCCGGAAGTCCGCTTTAAAAAAAGACTCCTAACACTCACCTCAACACACCTGGGAAATTTTGAGAGTTATTTTTGTTTTATTTCAAACCAATAAACCCCAAAAGGGCCCTTTTTATTAATTTTGAAACAACCCGCAGAAAATCAAAAACTGAACGTACTTTCTAAATTTTCTTCAAAGAAATTTCAAAACTTGTCATTCACATCAAACAATTTAATTTTTTTTTCTACCAACCCTTTTTTTTTGGGTTACAATCCCAACCCCCCCATTTTCTTTATTTTTCACTTTGAAAAAAAATATTATAAGTAATCATCAAACACACTATAGACTATTTAAATTTAAATTTTAATATGACAGGGTTCAAAAAATTCCTAACCCGGGTTAAGCGCCCTAGTTCTCACGCGTCGTTGTAGGATTCTTTAAACCGTTTGGGCTGTTTTGAAAAAGTGAAAATAGAACCGCGAGTCATTTTGAGGGCATGTTTGTTTTATTTGGGAGTTTTGAGAGAAATATGACGAATGAACAATACCGAAATGATGCGATCACGAAGTGAGACCCCCCCCCTTTCCCCCCCTACTTTTTGTGCTGGTTCTGACCGCATGGGTCTTTTCATCCCACATCCCTTAGGGTAAGGGGCGCATTTTTAAATAACAGTTTAAAGCGCCCTTAAACCAAATTTAAAAAAAAACTCACAATCATACGATGAAACTCGGGGCCAAAAACACCTAATTGTCTGATCCGAAGTAATTTTTTTTTAAACCAAAATTTAATTCACATCAAAATCTTTATTGTTCATTTTACATAAATATTTGCTTGCATCACTTTGTCTCTATATAGGGAAAAACCAAATCGTTTTTAAACGAGTGAGTAAGCCAAGGTTGGTACCCGGGAACATCCCCCTTTCCCCCTTTTACCCAAGGGTGGGGTCTAGCTCAGTATGGGGAAAAGATACCGGGTAATCAACCATGGCTCACCACCGTTTTAACAACGACTTTGGGGTTTCCCCTTGTTATTAAAATTTAAAATTTTAAAATTTAATCATGTTCAAAAACTATTAGCGGGAAAAATTACAAAATTTCCAAATAAACAAAATCACCTAATTTTTATTTCCCATTTATCACCCCCCAAAATAAAATGTGGGTTTTAAAAATAAAAAAGTTCGAGCAAACGGGGATCGAAACCCCCAAACCCCCCCCCTCGGTAGTCTAAATGCTTACCCTTAGGCAAGCAAGCCACGTACCTTTGTCCCACAGGCCTACTAAAAAAAGGCTATCGGGGGGGGGGGTATTTTAAAAACACATTTTTTTTTTTTGTAGGTTAAATCGCAATGGATCAAGCCAAACCCGAGTAAGACACAGGTGTGTGCTTTTTACCTGAAAACCGCGAGGCCAGGAGAAAACTGGATATGTTTGGAGAGGAAAAAAATCCAACACTGCCGACCCAAATTTTGGTGCACACTGGATCGCCCCTAACTTTAAAACAAACACTGTACAAACCAAAGGGAAAGGTCAGCGCCCGAAACAAAATTCTACGAAAGCTGAAAGCAAAACCTGGGGAGCACAAACCTCCACGCTCGGACATCAGCGCCACTGTGCGGTCGGCCGCCCAGTATGCCGCTCCAGTGGGGAGCGCTTCGTGCAGCGAAGCGAGTCGACGTCGCTTTAAGAAACTGGGGCGGATTGTTTTACGGCTGCCTGAAACCAACCCCGGACTAAGTTGTACCCCCTTTCGGATAGCACCCCCCCCTATCCGCCGGGTAACCGCAGCAACGGGAAAAAGGCAACAGGAACGCCCCCCCCACCCCAGAGGGACAAAAACAGGCCAAAACGACCGCCAAAAAAAGGTTTTTTACCAAAAAAAATCACCCAGAAAAGGAAACGGGGGGGAACAGGGAAACCCTTACCCAACGCACCAAAAAGAAAAGACCCGGTTGGGTAAGCCCCGCGGGGCGGACAAAACCCCAAAGAACGGAGGCCCAGAGCGGAAAAACAAAGGGGGAACCCGCACCAAGAAAACCCAGGGGAACAAAATAAGGAAAGCACCCTTTTTTGCCCCCCCCTGAGAAAAATTTTTTATTTTGAAGCAAAGCGAAAGGAAAGGCTTTTTCAAATTTTTGGAAAAAGGAACGGGCCGAAAAGAGCTTTTTGTTTAACAGTTCTCAAAACTCAAAACCCGGGGAAATTTGCCCAACTGTTAGCGACGGGTGACATTGGGCCGGGGTAGAAGGCCTGACATCTCTGCCCTTCGTAAAAACGATTAAGGGAAAAAGTACCGAAACACAGCTTTAAAAGGGGGTTTTACCCCCAATAAAAGGGGTCGGCAAGGGGTCGGGGACTTGGCCCCCCCTTGACGACCCCCCCGCGACTGGACAATAACCAAGAACGGCAAAGAATAGACCGCACGGGAGAAAAAACCCCTTCTCCCCACCGTGGCTGTTTAAAATGGGGCCCTCTCACCCCCCCTTGGTGATGGGGCCCTAATGACCCAACGGTTGCTGGTTTTAACCCAAAAAAAAAAAAGGGCCCTTTTAAAAAGGCGAAGCAAAAAAAGACAATTCCCCCGGTCTCTGGACTTTGGGGTGTTTTGACAGGGAAATTTTTTTTTTTTCCCAAAAGATTAAAACAAACGGCACGTAGGAAATTTATATTTTTTAAAAAAAATGCCCCTTAAATGTGTAAATTTTAATTGACGCCTCAAAATCCAAGTTTTTTAAAATCGCCATATTTAGATGATGGCGTTTTACAATAATGGTCCACTGCAAGTTCCATCAAAATTGGTTTCTTTTTAAATATAGAACGCCACTTTAAAATAACCCAAAAAGTAAAGGATTAAGAGTCAAGGGGCCCGTTTTAAAACTGCTATTTGGGGTTTATCCCCATAAAAAAAATGGTTTCCCCTGCATTTTTTAGTCAACTCGGCTTCGTAGAAAAGTGAAAAATTCCCCCAAAAAAAAAATGGCTAAAAATTTTTAAAAAATTTTCTTAGCTCTTAATTCCAAAATTTTTTTTCTGACCAATTTTGGGGCCCCATGGAAAAAATGTTCCCCAATGCCCAAATTCCCCTTTAAAATAATCTTTTTTCACTTTTTGCCATCTTTAAAGATGCCGCCATCTAAATAAGTGGGAGACGAATGGGGTATTGGTCTAAAAATGAAATATTTGGAATTGAAGTACACCATAAAAGGGAAATTTTGGGCCTTTTTATAAAAGTGCACAATTGGTACTAATGGTTTAAAATGGAAGCGGGGTACCCCGTAGGGTTCCCCGTGTACGTCAAAAAAATTAAAAAAAATTCAAATTTTCCATAATAAATGCCGAGAAGGTAGGAAACATTCCCCAAAATACACACATTTCAGTTATCCAGAGTTATTTTCCTTTCCAAACCATTCCGACTTTGTTTTTAATCAACCGTAAACTTTTTTAGGTTTTCTGCCTTTTG
>JAMZAV010009097.1:0-23373 GCA_024449915.1 Sweltsa coloradensis | reverse complement strand
ATTCATCCACCCACCTTTAGCCCCATACACCAGAACCAAACTCCGGTTGACTCTTAAAGAGAGGCAGAAGACGTATTTCGATTTAAGACATCGTGCAAAGGAGCTTCCCAAGACACGGGTCGGGGAACAAGTCTGGGTCCAGGACAAACGGGTGTATGGAGAAGTAATTGGCCTTGGTCCAGAGCCTCGATCGCTGCAGTTTTAAATTACCAGGCATAGTTCACCATCTTTCGGGTCCCAACGTGTACGCTCTGGGTGCGCCTACTGTGTCGCAGTGACAACGAGACGCCCCGGGGATGCTGGCCGCGGCCTTCTGGCGCGCGGCCGTCTCCCCTCTGTGGGCCGGGCTCACGCCGCGACCTTTACTTTCATTTCGCCTTTAGGTTTAGTGCGGTCCCAATGACTCGCGTACATGTTAGACTCCTTGGTCAGTGTTTCAAGACGGGTCGGAAGAGTATCCGGTTAGATCGTCGCCGGACGGGGTTAGCGCGCGCCCCGAGGGGCGTCGTAGTCGCTGTTTTTTTTTTTTTTTTTTTGTTTGTTTGTATGTCTCGCCATAACGTTCGAACGGGGGCTCGGGTCGAGTTGAAATTTTTACCATCCGCAAGCTTTGTTCTCGATTGAATGCCTTTAGTTTTGTGGCAAAATCGTTTAAAAAGTTAAAAAGTTACATTAAAGTTAATCATAAGTTTTTTTTTCAAACTAAACGGCGACAAAATCTGAGGTGGCCAAATTATTTAGAATGTCCGTCCGGTCACGAATATGCTAATTTTATTTTGATCCGATAAGTAGTGTAAATGGAAATTACATTATAACAAAAGTTACGTTGCCATGGCAACGAAAAGACGCGCGAAGTTTCTAATGCACTGCCCCCTAGAAGTAATCAAAATACTTTCGAGGAAGCAGTGTATTATTTGTCACCAAAGAGTTTAAATAGTTTTCCCAGGGAGTCAAGGTCCTCTAGATGGCGGTGGATTTTATCCACAAAGTAAAGGTTACACACAATAAATAATTTTGGAAAAATGGCCCTGTGGACAGCGAACGTCGCAAATTTAAATTTTTTAAAAAATGTGCAATGTGGGTCAAGCTATAGCACGTGCTCGCTTATCAACGCGTCCAACTGAGCGTTTCCTAGTTTAAAAAATCTTCAACTTAGTAATGATTTTTTCACAGAACAACAGAAAATCCGCATTACACATGGCAGCTCAATGCATCAATTACGCTCATCCAACAACGCGGCGGGACTTGAGCGTTTTCCTAGGTTAGAATACATAGTAGGGGTACTTATAGTTCTAGCCCATCTATAAGTAAGACATGTTTGCATAAAAAAGAAATTAGACGAGTGACGCACCGAACGTAGTCTACAACGCAGGTTCCCAAAAAAAAAAGCACTCACTGTGAATGTTGTACTCTTTCCTGTCCAATGCCTAACGGCGAAAACGACTTAACAGATTGAGCTGAAATTTTAAACATACATCCGTTACCAGCTAACTGAGAACTGCTAACAAACTGATCAAAATCCGATTTGATTTAAACCTTACCTACATTAAATACAAATCTTAAAAATTTAAACCTAGATTGCAAATGTTTACATTTCTCATACGTATAGAAGGCCACAGCCATGGTTATATTATATGGTTTTATTATTATTTATTATATGGTTATATTATAATTTTGGTGGCGGAAAAAAAAATCACCAAGTCAGTGGTTATCACCACGTGTTTGATTTTTTTTTTCTTGAATGTCAATGTCATGCGATTAGAAAGTCTAGATTATAGATATAGGCGGACATTTTGGGCCCAAGAGATGGCTCGCGCCTAAACGAACTCAATTTCACAAACGTCAGCTGGTAAGTAGAGTATTACTCCTCGAAACTAGAGGCGAGCTCTGGCAGTCGTCGTCGGTGACCTCTCCTCCTTCACTGACGACCTCCGCAACGACGACGACCATAACGACACGAACGATGACAAAGACGATGACGACCACGACGTGAGAACCCCTCTTTCCTTTCACCCACTTGTAGCTGATTCTGTTCTGCATGGGGTTTTCCTTCCCCATATCCCCTTGACTAGAGTGGCGTATTATAACCTAACAGTTGACGCGCCCTTAAACCAAATCAACTTAACCTGAACTGTCGTTTTATTGCGCGTGGGTTTATTTATTACATAATAAAGTAGTCTACAAAGTGATTATGGTTCTAACAACAGTATTATTTATTAATTACTTGGTACAGTAAGTATGAGTGTGATTCTACCAGTCAGCCATTGCGTCTCGTCACTCTCGTCTCGTGATGCCTGGTGGTTCAAGAGACGGCCGCCAGGGAGCAGCTCTTGATGGCTCGTAATTTAAACACAATTCAAATACACAACACCTCCCCTCTGAGTTAGCATTCACCAGATTACATAATGTTTTAATATTACATAATTAAATTACAGTAGTACACTGTTATTGAAAATACAAAGTTATTTTGTATTCAACTGAATCACAATGTCTACTATGTTTACAATATTAAAGAATACTTTTAAGGATACGTACTAACAGTAATCATTAAATCTAATAGGACGCCTGATAGCACGTCTGGGACTAGGTGAGTACCTTTGTTGGTTAGGACCGGACCTATCTCTGGCTCAACAGTGAGGCTGTCGTGATTGTCATAAACATCAATTTACTGATCTTTAAGATTATTGTTAACCATGGTATGCCTTGACCTCAAGAATATCTCTTCTATTTCTCCTAAGCATACTTCCTTCTGATGTGTTAACTATATATGATCTAGGTGCGCTATGCTTATCTACTACAATGGCAGGTTGCCATTCCTTATTCTTTCTAATGCAAACATTTTGGCCTGGTGACAATGGCTTTAGCTCTCTTGCCCCTCGGTCATGAACAGTTTTCATGATAGCTTGCTATTTCTCTATCTCCTCTCTTACATTAACGGGAAGAGAAGACTCTAATAGTGGAAATGCTACCGGCAGCTTAGTCCTTTAGACGTCTATTTAGAAATAGCTGAGCAGGTGACATAAAAAGTCCTGCTCTGGGTGTTTCTACAGTTTAATAGTGCTACTTTGGATACATTTCCATCTTCACCATTTTTTTAATCATGCTTTTAAAACCGTCTGAACTGAGCTTTCAGCTAATCCGTTCGACTTCAGATAGTGAGGCTAGGACGTGTTTAAGTTTATGCCCCATCACTTGCAAATGTTTTGAACTCATTGCTCGCGAAGGGCATGTTGTCTGAAAATGATTTTTTCTGGTATGCCAAATCGTCAAAAAAAGATTTAAGCTTCTGAATAGTTTCGCGTGCTGTCTTTGACTCTACCTGTAAAAATTTCCAACCACTTATTATAAAAAATCAGTACAACTATGTATTGTTTATGATTAGATCAAAATAGTCACAACACATGTTTTCCCAACATCGTTCGGGAAACAGGATGAGGTATTAGAGGCTCTTTTTGATTGTAAGCCCGATGTTGTTCACATACCCTACAGTTTAGAAACTGTTTGTTCTATGTCAGCTTTGGGATTCCCGGCCAATACAATGTTGGTCGAATCTTTGGCTTTGACTTTGCAATGCCGTGATGGCTTTCATGCATTGCATTTAGAATTATCTGTCTTTGAGACAGAGGCACTATGAGTTTATTTTCAACAAAACTAGACCATCATTAGGGTTAATGTCATGTTTTCTGTGCCAGAAAATTCTGACATTTTCTGGACACATGCTTTGTAAGGGAAACCTTCTGCGTTTAATCTAATTAGATTTTGCAAGGCTTGGTCATCTTTAGTGGCTTCTTGTAGTGCTACTCTACGATCATTAGATACAGGCAAATGCTTGCTGATAGCATGGACTACTACATCCATTTCTGGGTCTAAAGTTACTGGTTCTATTATGTCCTATTTAGGAAATTGTCCTAACCCCTGAAAAACATCTTTATAATTTTCCATCAACTCATTCTTAGTAAGGTTAGTTGTAGATTGAAGGCTAATTTTAACCACCACAATTTTAGGTGAAGGCTTCACACTCTCCACTACACACTTATGTGCTTTTTCATCACTTGGCTGACATGCATTTATCTGCTGTGCGACAGTTCCAACACGATAAATTAAGTTTAGTTCTATACATTCTTTTAATCCTAGTATAGGTAGTGAATCTGTGTCTGCTACTACAAAACTTAATTTTACTGAATCTTTGTTGCTCTTTGAACAAACAAGCTCAATGTTGCCTTTAACCTTAATTTTAAGGTTTCCATATGACAGAAGGACTATTTTAGTGTCTGTCACTTTGTATGATAACCCTACTTGGTCTATGAGTTTGGAAGGAATTACATTCACTTCTGCCCCCGTGTCTAGTTTAAACTTGATTTTCTTAGAGTGTACCTCCAATGATTGAGTCCAACATTGTTCAAGTGTTTTTGACTCACTAGACAATGATCCTACAATTCAGTCAGAATTATTGTTGTTATTCTCTTCTTGAGAAACTGCATGCAATACTTTACCACTTTTCTCTTGCACACAGACCCGAAATGATTTGACCCTTGCATTTGGGTTTCTAGTTTTTCCGTAGCTGGGCACTTGCGCAAGCATGGTTGTATCCACAGCGTCGACAGTCAATGTAGATTGGGAGGGCCCGGATGTGGATTGACATCTGCTGTGCTGACCCCCTCCTTGTTGACTCTGCTTGGCCTGGCCTGCTGGTTGACCCTTTGGGTTTTGCCCCTGTTTCCGGTTAGGTTTTCGTGTACCTCCTTTTTGTACAAACTGTACTGACTTTATGGACTCGCCTACTTCGTGTAGTGTTTGTACTTGATTTTTACTAACTTCAGATGCGCGACACAGTTCGATACATCTAGCAAGTGATAACTTTGATTCACTTAGTAATCTCTCTTGTAGTTGTTTGTTGCAAATTCCAAAGATATTCTAGCCCCTTTGAAGTTGTTTTGTGTTGCACAACAGACTTGATTGCTTTGAACACGCGCCCTTGGGGTCACGCCACGTACCTATGTTGAGCAGGCGGTGTGTTTCTCACATCTGACTTCAGTGGTCGTACTTCCCGTTTCCGTATAATACTTCATCAACCATAATGTGATGGAAGCTAACTTTCTTGTACTTGTATTTAACTTTAAACATTTTGCTTAATCGTATATTCACATAAATAAGAATCATGGATACCGTTGTATCTTTTCCCCAACGTATACAATAATGGCGCAGTCGACATAAAGAAAATTAAACCCTTTTTATTTCAATTTTACGGGACCCACGTTGACGTCCTAACCATAGCTAGCCTAGGCTAGCCCTTTTTTCAGCAAGATTTCAACCATTTCAGTACCCCGTACGTACTAAAACATTTTATTACAGTCGGTAACGGCGATAACAACACCGTTATTTCAAACGTAATTATTGGAAGTACTTCCTCAGTTAACATTCAAAACCGAGACTTTGAAATTTTTACAGGAGGCTGGAATTATTTTTGGTAACAATATCTAAATGTTTCCAAGAAAAAGGCGATCCTTTTCGCAAACTGCGGGGACAGCGTTTAAGACAAGTCGAAAACTTTGTTCTCCAGTTTAGCTTTCGATATTTCATTTAAGGAAGCTATAAAGCTACTCAAAAACCACTACTGTCCGAAACGAGTGTACATCTAAAAATATTGAATTTCAACACGAAGACAAAAGGGTGAACCCTTTTAAATTTCTACGCAGATCTTAGCGTATGGGAGAACCCTGCGAATTAAGATTCCAACAGCTATTCTCTCTCAATTTGTTGGGTGAATAGTACGAGTTTTAAATGGTAATTTAATGCAACCCAGCAACCTTACGCTAGAAAAGTGACGGAAGATTTAGCCTCGAGCAGCCAAAGCTAATGTCGCAATATTTTCAAACCACTAAAACTTCCGATGGCGTTCTCGTACAGGTTCAGTACCAAACAAATAAAAGCGGCGACCGGTGCATCGTCCAAACAAACACCCCCGTTACACCCAGACCATTTCATGCAAGCGGTGTATGGTCCCATCCGTAATAGCTGCCGGATTCCAGGACAGTGGAGTGTCCTACTGTCAAATGGTGGTACGTTAGCAAACATGCGTAACGCAAAGCATATTTCTAAGCCTAAACCCTACGGGCGCATGGCGGTTTTCAACGTCGTCAACTAAAAGCTAGTACAAGAATACTTCAAACCAGGTACACCAAGATTTCAGTGAAACCACTTAGTTCCAAACTAACGAGACAGAGTGCAACCGGGACAATCAAACCATGTATTATTTCTACAAGTGTTCATGGCCCCCCCTCCTTTCAAACTAAAGTCATGATAGAAGGAACATTCCCTGGAGATTGATTTCGGGCAGGGTTAAACCCCTAATTGGTTTCACATATCAAGAGCATTTTTCCACTTTTTTTCCCCGAACCCCGGGCAAAAAAAGCATGGGGAAAAGGGAACCCCCCCTGGTTTAAATTTTTTTGGGGGAATTTTCATTTGGCCCATTTATAATGGGATGAATTTAAGATACCCCTTATGGGGAAAAGGGGTGGAACTTTAAAATTATTGGGGCAATAAAAATTTTAAAAGCAACCCAAAAAAGAATTGCCCACCCGAAAAAGCTTTTTTTGGGTGTTTTTTTTGTTCCCCGTAAGGGCCACGGGTAGTACAAGCCATTAACTTTTCCGGAACAAACGTCATTTTAAGGCTACCTTGGTCCCCTCAAACTATTGATTTTAAAACGGGGTTTTTTTTCCTATTTGTTTTAAAAGGGCCCTGACGTCAAAAATGTTAAAGGGGGGTGGGACCATCGCATATGCGGTGACTTAGCACTGTCCCTTGCTTTTGAGACCGAAGTTACCCCTTTCCTTCCTCGACAAGATGTTTCAAACTCACCGGGAACAAGCTTTTCCCAAAACAACCCAAAATAAAGCGTTTTTACAAATTTCTTAGATCAAGGTCTTTGGAGCTGCTCACACTGAAAAAATCGCGGGGCCCTTTTCAGGGTAAACCAGGGGTTTTTTTGGTTTTTTTCGATTTTTCCCGCGTTTTCAAAAGGGTTGGTGTTTTTTTGTCGTGCATCCGGGGGGGTTTTTTTCGAGATGTGACGGGACATAGAAAAATGTAAAGGGTGGTAGTCTAGCGGGCCCAAAACGTTTTTTGTTCGCCCCGGAAATGTATTTGAGTTTTTCGTCTTTTTGGGGTTTTCTTTTCTTTGGGTTCCCCGCCCCCAAAAAAGTTGGGTATAATCCCGTCCCAGAACAAAAAAATTTTTTTTTTTTTTTTTAAAAAAAGATTTTTTTCAAGACAAAGACCCAAATTTGGGCCTTTTTTAAATTTAAAAAAAGTTCATCAATGGCAAGAAAACAAATGGTGGATTATGTTTTAAAAATTTGGGTTGGTAATTTTGGTCTTTTCGATCCCCGCCATGTAGGCTGTACCGTCTCCAAAGGGGGGTTTTTTGGTTTTTAAAATTCGCCCAATGGGTGGAAGCCCTGACATTTTTTCCAAACCACATTAAAGGTTAAGTTCCTAATCACGTAAGCTCTCTGTATTTTGGGGTAAAATTCCACCCCTGTACTTGGTGGAAAATTTTTCCCCTTTTTTTAAAAAAATACCCCAGTACAGGGCCCGGAAACCAAAACCAAAAGGGTTTTTTCCCCAGCTTCGCTGGATTCATCGAAAAATTTAACACAACTTCGTACAAAGGGAAAAAGCAAATGGAATTTTTTTAGCTTTTTTGCAAACAGGCAAATATTTCCCCGCAGGTCCCGTTCTACCCGGAACGCCTGCTTCCAATGTATAATACAGAAAAAGACCCGAAAATCTTTTTTTCGAAGTTTCTGTAATCCCCCGGGCTATGATCGTTCAGACAGGTAAGAAACCCAGGCCCCAAAAACCCCCCTTCCTTTTGGTTGGTGAAATGATCGAGATTGATTCAAAGAAAAAGTTCTCAACCCGTTCACAGATCACCCGGGATTTTCGACAAAATGTGGCTTTATCTTTTTTGGGGGCCCAAAATTATCCTCAGTTTTGATTTTAAAGAAGGTTAAGGCACAGATCAGGCTCACATTTTTACCCCCCCCACAAATTTCCGTTTTTTGCGATTTTTCCGGGGTTTTAGGCATTTTTTCAGTTTTTTCTCTTTAAGGGGGGAAATTAACCCCTTAGGGTCCGGCTCCAACGTAAAACCCCCTTTCGCCCCGGGAACCACGTACCCGAAAGATCCCAAAAGGCCCGTTTTGGAAAGAATTTTCCCTTTTTCTAAAAGAACCAAAAAAACCAACGCCCGTGTTTCCAACCTAGTAAATCAGGGGGAAAGCCAGTAAAAGACAGAATCCTGGGAAAGGATCTGGAATAGTTTTCCCCGTTCTCTAGTTGAAAAATTTTAAAAACAATGGAAATCGCCTTCAAGTTTCTCAAAAGGGATTCCCCCCCCAAAATTTTGGAAAATTTTACCTCCAAAAGTTTACCCCACGGGGTCTAGCTGTTTTCAGTTTCTAATTCCGCACAAATTTTCCCAAATTTACTCCTAAGATCTAAATATTCCCGGTGGTGGGGAGGTTTTGCAGGGGTCCCGAAATTCCTATCTTCCAGGGGTGAAAGACGTTCCTGCCAGCTCGTCGCAAGGGTTTTTAACCCCTTTTTTAAACCCCCCTTCCCTTCCCAACCCCCTTCCAGTTCAGAACAATACAACTTGGGTTTTTCCCGGTTTTTTTAAAATTTCACTGCCTCCTTTTTTTTTCCCCGGGTTACCCCCGGTTTTAATGATTCCACCAAGGTTCCCCCTTTTCCTTCATATAAAGCGACGGGTTTCAAACAGTTAAAGCCCTTGTATCCGGTTTTTTTTTTAAAGAAATTTTCTATTCCGCCCTTTTTTTATTATTCAGGTCCCTTTGGGGGTTTATTTTAAACTTAGAAAGGCCCCAATTTTTTTTTTGCTTTTTTAAACAGACTTGTTGTTACAACAAAGATTTGGGGTACTTTTAAAACCCCTTTCCCCCCAACGTACCTATTTAAGGCTTTGGGTTTTCCCAAATTGCTTCGTTTTTATTCCCTTTTCCCAAATCTTTACAACCCTTTGTGGGAAAAAAATTTTGTACTTTTTATTTTTTTTTTTCAAAAGCACTTTTTAACGTTATCAAAAAACCTTAACTAAACGTTTATCAATTTCCCCCTTAAAATATTTAAAGGTTCCAGTTTACAGGTTTGCCTTTTTAAAGTCCAACCTAACTATTTTGGGGTAGGAAAAAAAAATGAACTATTTTAAAAAATTTTTTTTTTAAAAAAAAATTTTAAAATTTTTAAATGATTAAGGAAAATGGGGTCGTTAATCCAAAAAATTTAGTTTTGGGGAGTTCTTTTTTAAAATGAACTTTTTAAAAGTTCAGTTCACAGCTCAAATAATGAACTTTTAAAAAGTTCCAAGTTCTTTTAAAACCTAAAATTTTGAAAAGTTCAAGTTCGTCTAAAATATGAACTTATTTCATTTAAAATGTTCTTCTGTAAAAAAAAAAACTTTTATTAAAGGCTGGCGTAAAATGAAGAAAAACACGAGGAAAAACATAAGGGGTGTTCGAGTACCAAACTACTCGCGAGTTTGAGTCTTACGAAAGTGTTGAGCTGTCTTTGATCGTGTTGATGATTTGTATTACATTCTCGTCGACCAGCTTGTAAAATTATGCCAGATACTTAACATTTTAGGCTTCCAAGATTTTTTTGTTGTTGTGCAGTGCAGTTGGCGTGCATCGTTTTAACATCGTGAATCGTACGTGACCTTGTAAACAGCTGAACGTGCGTCAACGTAGGCCTACGATGGAACAACGATTTGTTATTGTTTTTAAGCGTCGACGGCGGCGAGTCGACGGCTGCTCGACGCTCGGAAAGAACTTTCAAATGAACTTTCTAAAACTGAAAAGTTCGTTCTCAAAAAGAACTTTTAAAAGTTCAAGTTCATTCATTTAAAAAAAGAGTAAGTTCACTGAAAAGTTCACAAAAAAAGTTCCTTCCCCAACACTGCGTATTATAAACACGAACTGCTTCGAAACCAACGAGATTCAGAAGCATGGTGACTTGAACCTTGTCTGGTTTATCTTTATGACCGGCTGCTGTCATAAAAATGTCAAACATCTGCTTCCACTCAGTCCAAGATTTAGACAAAGCAGATGCGTCCATCTGGAGTATTGGTGGCTTTCTGAATTCCCCCATCTTAATTTATGGTTGATGTATTAACTTACTGTTCAGTTCTTTGTCTTCTTGACTTCTTGTATTTGCTTCACTTGCGAGCATACAAGTACGTACGCTTGGAGGCCATGTTTAGGTCGCTCACTCGCGCGAGAATTGGCATGTTTTAGGCCTAGAATAGCATGTTCACTTTACACAGGTTTACTAGCTTTTAAGCTTAGTTCCACTTTTGACACCATGTCGTATATTGCGCGTGGGTTTATTATATTACATAATAAAGTAGTCTACACGTGATTATGATTCTAACAACAGTATTAAGCGAGCGAAGCGAGCGTTTCCATTTGATTGCTGGACAAATTAGACACTGGTTTTGTTTTTTTTGTTTGTTTTTGTTTGTTTTTGTTTTTTTGTTTGTTTGTTTGTTTGTATGTCTCGCCATAACGTTCGAACGGAGGCTCGGATCTGAAATTTTGACCATCCGCAAGCTTCGTTCTCGATTGAAATTGAATGCCATTAGTTTTGTGGCAAAATCGTTCAAAAAGTTAAAAAGTTACATTAAAGTTAATCGAAATTTTTTTTTAAAAACTAAACGGCGACAAAATCTGAGGTGGCCAAATCATTTAGAATGTCCGTCCGGTCACGAATATGTTAATTTTATTTTGATCCGATAAGTAGGGTTAATGGAAATTACATTATAACAAAAGTAACGTTGCCATGGCAACGAAAAGACGCGCGAAATTTCTAATGCACTGCCACCTAGAAGTAATCAAAATACTTTCGAGTAAGAGTGTATTATTTGTCACCAATGAGTTAAAATAGTTTTCCCAAGAAGTCAAGGTCCTCTAGATGGCGGTGGATTTTATCCACAAAGTATATTTACACACGGGTTTACCCAAATACCTTGGCAATAATAAATAATATTGGAAACATGGCCCTGTGGACAGCGAACGCCGCAAATTTTAAAATTTAAATAATGTGCAATGTGGGTCTAGCTATAGCACGTGCTCGCTTATCAACGCGTCCAACTGAGTAAGTATGAGTGTGATTCTACCAGTCAGCCATTGCGTCTCGTCTCGTGATGCCTGGTGGTTCTAGAGACGGCCGCCAGGGAGCAGCTCTTGGTGGCTCGTCGTTGTTAGACGAGTGAGCTAGCCATGTGTTGAGTACTCGGTAACACTAGGGAAACGCCAAAGTCGTTGTTAGACGAGTAAGCAAGCCATGTGTTGAGTACCCGGGAACATCCCCTTTCCTCCCCAAAACCTAAGGCTGAATCTAGCTAGCATGGGCATTTCCTCCACAGTATATAAGGCTAGAGTGGCGCATTAGGCCTTACAGTGTTAACGCGCCCTTATAACAACTAATCTCAAACCCCTCTTATTATTTTATACTCATAATATACTAGGAAAACGCCAAAGTCGTTGTTAGACCATGGAGTTATAAATGGTTAGACGAGCGAGCATTTCCTGAATCATGGAATTTGGTAGACACACTCCACATACCCACAAGAAAGAGTCATTTATGATCGGCCACAGAGGAGGGTGTCATTTGACCCCCTGCAAGATGGCTGCTATGGGCCGGCATCATTCGCATTCCTTTATCGCTAATATCACAATACATTTTCCTTGTAAAAATATGCAAACATAGTAACATTATGTGTAATACAATAATGATTGAACATTATTAGAGGCATAATTTGCCCCATGCCCCCAATAAGTAGATTCTCGTGTGATCTTTATTTTCAATGCCCATTACAAAATTTCTAAAGAAGATTTTAATGCAAAAATGATTTTCTTATTTCGATTAGATTTCATTTCCTGAAATAAGAGCAAAAAATGATTGGATTAACATTACTGTCATGCCGTGCATTCCAGTCACAGTGAGTTGGGTAGTCCTATCATTTATATAATATGTTGAGGGCTGTGTATATTCAATTGTTGTTGTCAAGGGAGATTGATATGTTATGTTATGTTTATGTTTTTGGAGGTCTGAATGACAAGATTAAAATAAATCATCACTTTAAAGAATAATGTTTCCTTTTCAATTTATGAGTTGTAAGTTGTAATCAAACGTATTTCTTTATACCCTGTCGGTGAGCCGACATTAATGGTCCTCCGTTGGCTGGATCTTCAAGTCCTAGGAAGTATTCCACTCCAGTATCAAGGTATGCCTATGTGGTAGGCTATTGAGTGTAGTTTTTCAAAAATGGATAAAAAGAAGATTCCAGATAGTACTGCTGTAACAGATCGTGGTGTTCGATCTACTCGTGGGATTCCAGCAGATAAGTTTCCAGGAAATGATGACTGGACTAAAGCTGGAAAATCCACGTCACAAGTAGATGAACAAGAACACAAAAGGAGATCTAGTAGATCAATTGCAAGTTGCAATAATTCTAGTTCCAGTTCTTATACTAGTACAGTTCGTCGGCGTAAGCTTCAAGTGGAGCAAGATGCCAAACAAGAAATGCTTCGTATCGAAAGAGATAGGATTGAAGCTGCTAGAGCACGACATCAGTACGAGGAAGAACTCGCACAGAAGAAACTACAGTTGGAAAATGAAGTTGTACAGAAGAAACTTCAATTGGAAAACGATGTTGCACAGAAGAAAATCGATATTGAACTTGCCCGTATGCGACGAGAAGTTGCTGAAGAAGAAAACATCGCTGCACTTGATTGAGAGCGCTTCCCAGACAAAGTTAGCTGAGATTGATGAAGAATTCGATCTGGAAGTTGATGAAAACGAGTCACGAAGGATGTCCAGTGTTGCTGATTGGGTGAAAAATGCTGAAACTGGTAAGTTAAACAGCTGTTCGAATCCAGTGGAGTTATCTGGCATCAATGTGGGTCCAGATTTAACTTCTCCAACCACACCAATAGATGAGACGCTAGCAATGGTCAGACAATCCGATTTAGCTGGTGCATTTAACAATATTGCTACTATTCTCAAACATGTAGGGCTAGGTGCTAGCAACCAACAAAGTGACAGTAGGCAATATTTAGTGAGGCAAACAGTCGGTAGAGATTTACCAATGTTCAGTGGAGACCCTGAAGAGTGGCCGATATTTAGTGCTAGCTATAAACAGTCTACAAAATGTTGCCAATTCTCTGATGTAGAAAATATTATCAGACTTCAAAGAGCCTTGACGGGAAACGCCAAGAGAGAAGTTCAAGCCATGATGGTTTCACCTAAGAATGTTGACAAAATAATGGCAATATTGGAGAGAAGATTTGGTAGGCCAGATCTGGTTATTTCCGCACTAATTGAGAAGGTGCGAAATGCTCCTCCACCCAGAAACAACAAAATGGAAGATCTGATTGTCTTTGCCAGCTTGGTTAATAGTCTCACAGCTACAGTGGAGAACCTGGATCGTCCGGCGCACCTTTCGAATCCGGAGTTGATTCAAGACTTGGTACGGAAGTTGCCTGACTACCTGAAGCTGTCGTGGGGACGAGAAATACTTGGGCTAAGTGATAAGACAGGAACTCTGAAACATTTTGCAAAGTGGCTAGACATTGAAGCAGAGGCTGCGAGTTTGGTAAGTGTTCCTTGTACTTTGAGTCTACATAATAAAGATAAAGTGGAAGTGAAACCAAAATACTACGGTAGCTATAAGGATACAAGGAAGAACGAAACGATATTGAGCACCACTGTAACAAGTAGAACAGAAAGTAGATGTATTTACTGCAAAAGGTCTGGTCATAAAGTGTGTGACTGTTTTATATTTGCTAAACTGAACACTAAGAAACGGGTACAGTGGTCTTGGAATTCAGGTGTCTGTTTTAACTGTTTAGAGTCTGGACATTATAACAGTGAATGTAAGAAGCCGGTTTGTGGTTTAAAGGGATGTACTCTTAGACACAACAAATTGTTGCATTTAGATCACCAACCTGAGGTCAAGGAGACAGAACAAGCTGTAGTCAACCATCTACATTCTGCGGTATTAGATAAAGTACTGTTGAAGATTACGCCAGTAAAGCTATTCGGACCTTGTGGGGAAATATCAACATATGCAATGTTGGATGAATCTCTAGCGGATCAGCTGGGTTTGGAAGGTCGGTCTCAACCAGTGGTACTGCGTTTCACCAACTCTGTAACGAGATTAGATCAAGAGTCGCGGCTCGTCAATCTCAAGGTTGAAGGGACACTGAGTAACAAGAAGTATAACATGGCAAATATTCGTACTGTGAAGAATTTGGAACTTCCCGTACAGACAGTGAAAGTAAAAAACTTAGCAAGTAAATGGAAACATCTGAAACAGGTACACATACCTAATCTTGAGAATGCGAAGCCTATGATATTGATTGGAGCGGATAATTGTGAGTTGATAACTTCTATGGAAATGTTGAGAGGTCCACCACATACACCATTGCTATCGAAGACAGCTCTAGGATGGATCATTCATGGTAATGCCACAATTAATGATGGACGTGTTGACGATGAATTTACTCTTCATATTTGCCATAGAAGTGAATCAGACGAAATTCTACATCAATTGGTAAAGGAATCTTTTAAAACCGAGACTTTTGGAGTAAAGATTATTGATCAAAAACCATGCTCTAGGGAAGAGTTGCGTGCTCGTAAGATTCTGGAAGAAACAACGAAACAAGTGGACGGTCGATATGAAACTGGATTACTTTGGAAAGAGAAGCAACTCAAGATTTCAGAGAGTAAAGTAACAGCATTCCGAAGACTAGAAAACATGGAGAGAAAGATGGATAAGGATCCAGTCTTTGCCGAGCTATATTGTGAAAAAATAATGGATTACGTGCGTAAGGGTTATGCTGCTAAGTTGTCAAAATGTGAGATGGCAATGACTCCACCAAAGACTTGGTATTTGCCACATTTTGCTCATGTCAATCCAAATAAGCCAGGCAAGATAAGATTTGTGTTTGATGCAGCGGCAAAAAGTCATGGAGTAAGTCTAAATGATAAGTTGATCAAAGGGCCTGATCTTCTTAATTCTTTAGTAGCTGTCATCATGAAATTTCGAGCCAGGTCGATTGGGTTTGTTGCGGATATACGCGAGATGTTTCATCAAGTGATAATAAGAGAAAGTGATAGAGATGCACAGAGATTTCTGTGGAGGGGGATGGACAGATCTCGAAAACCAGATGAATATCGCATGAATGTGATGATATTTGGAGCTACATGTTCCCCATGTTCTGCCCATTATGTGAAGAACTATAATGCCAAACAAAATAAGCACGAGTTTCCTGAGGCAGCAACAGCTATTATCGATAGACATTACGTGGATGATTACCTCGACAGTGCATGGACGTCAGAGGAGGCTATTGAAATAGTCAAAGATGTTATCGAAGTACACAGACGTGGTGGTTTTGAAATACGGAATTGGATATGTTCTAATCGGCAAGTATTGGACAGTATACCGCCTGCAATGAGAGCAGACACAGATAAGACGTTTGAAAATAGTCATCAGGAGAGTGTTGAAAGGGTGTTGGGTCTTCACTGGAAACACAATACTGATGAGTTCATCTTCACACTACAGTTCAACCGGTTGGATCCCAACCTACTACAGGGAAAGAAGACACCGACTAAGCGAGAGGTACTACGTGTACTCATGTCGGTTTACGACCCTCTTGGCTTTGTTGCTCATTTTTTGATAAAGGGCAAAATCTTGTTACAAGATATTTGGAGATTGCAATTGGGCTGGGATGACGAATTGACTGGGAAACTTGATTCAAAGTGGAAAAGTTGGTTAATGGAGCTCAGTAAAGTTAAACAGTGTCGAATCCCGAGATGTTATTCTATGAGAAGAGTTGGATCAACCACGCTTCATGTATTTTGTGACGCATCTGAAAAGAGTTTTGCAGCTGTCAGTTATTTTAGCACAACAACGAACGATAGTACAGTTGATGTTGCATTTGTACTAGCTAAAACGAGAGTGTCACCTTTGAAACTGATATCGATACCAAGACTAGAGTTGCAGGCTGCAGTAATGGGGACGAGAATGGCTTTTATGATTCAAGAGGAATTAGGAGTGGAGATGTGCATTGAGCAAACTGTGTTCTGGACTGACTCCAGAACGGTTCTTTGCTGGCTACGTTCAGATGCAAGAACGTTTAAGACTTTTGTTTCTCACCGAGTGGGTGAAATATTGGACACTACAGACGTGTCACAGTGGAAGTGGATTTCCACACTGGATAATGTTGCTGATGAAGCGACTAGGGAGACGCCAAGTGGATTTCATCCTTCAGCTCGATGGTACAATGCCGGGCATCAAGGACAGGAAAGAGTGTTCAATGAAAATGCGACAGCAGTTTGGATTCCAAACATGAGAGCGGCGATTCGCAGTTCGTGGAATTACTGCAATCTGTGTCGGATCAAGCGAGCCCTACCAAAGCACACCAGAAATGGGAGATTTGACCTGAAATAAGACTAACTCCATACTATAAAAAACCATTTACATTACGGTGTTGATTATTTGGTCCTATGGAAGTTACCATTGGAAAGAAGACTGAGAATCGATACGGTGTGCTATTTCCTTGTATGGTAATTAGAGCGTACATTTGGAGATGGCTGAAACCCTCTCTACTGATTCAGCCATAATGGCAATAGAAGATTTTGCCCGTCGAGGAACTGTTCGGAAATATGTATTCCGATAACGGCACAAATCTACGAGGAGCTCATCGAGAGTTGAAGGTAGCTCTGGAGGTCTTCAACAGAAGAAATTCAAGACGATTTAGCAACAAAAGGAATTGAGTGGCACTTCATTCTCCAGCAGCTCTCATATGGGAGATGTTGGAACGAATGGTTCAAAGTGTAAAAAAAGCATTGTCAGTGACGCTGCACTCGCGATGTCCCCGGCTGAAGTGCTTTAAACACGCTTTGCAGAAGCAGAGTTTATGGTTAATAGTAGACCCTCTACACATGTACCGTCGACACTACAGAGCCGGAAGCCTTGACACCAAAACCATTTCCTTCTTGGAATGTTCATCAGGAATATCTGTACCAGGGATCTTCGATGATAATGATTTAATCCTAAGAAGACAATGGAGGATTGGTCAGAGGCTTGCTGATCATTTTTGGAAACGTTGGATAAAAGAATATATACCAACTTTGGTGAAACGGGAAAAATGGCATGAACCTGTGGAATGTATCAAAAGGGGTGACATTGTTGTGATAGCAGATGGAAATCTACCAAGAGCCAGCTGGCCAAAAGGAGTGATCGAAACCATATACCCAGGAAAGGACGGACGTATTCGAGTGGTAGATGTGAAAACAACCAAGGGAACCTATCGCAGACCCGTTCATAAGTTGTGTGTGCTACGCACAACAAGTTTGCCCAACACACTGTGAGTTTTGGGTGATGCAGCCGGATACATCACCGTTGGGGGGTATGTCATGCCGTGCATTCCAGTCACAGTGAGTTGGGTAGTCCTATCATTTATATAATATGTTGAGGGCTGTGTATATTCAATTGTTGTTGTCAAGGGAGATTGATATGTTATGTTATGTTTATGTTTTTGGAGGTCTGAATGACAAGATTAAAATAAATCATCACTTTAAAGAATAATGTTTCCTTTTCAATTTATGAGTTGTAAGTTGTAATCAAACGTATTTCTTTATACCCTGTCGGTGAGCCGACAATTACACAATCTAAATTTATGTCATTTCCTTAATAAATAAGGGAACAACTGCAAAAAAAAATATATTTATTTCACCGTTATGATATTAATAGGCATAGTCATAAGGTCAAATTAGTAAACTAGTTTTGTCTGATTCGCATCCACCGCGCGTACGGTAAACGTGGTTTTGGAAAGCAACTTGAGTTGGGGGAAAATGCACTACAGCAGCTCTGTCAAAGACTGCCATATCAAACTCGGGTGAATCTAGTGCGGTGTTATACATTTCGTCAGCTTACTCACCCTCCAAGGTAAATGCTCCTGAGTTGTTGGGAAGACGCTCAAGACATTTCAACAGGATAGCTTTGTTACGGGAGTTGAGAGCTCCTTCGTCGGACAAACTTGGAGGATACTCCCGATTTTCGTGTTGAAAGAATGTTTCATTACCTCCCTGGCGAACTTGGGAACCTATGTTTCTTATTTATTTCAACATAAACTCAGGACTTACTCAGGGGAGGGGGGCATGCTCCCCCCCCCCCCCCCCCGGGGGGCCGATCAGAAATGCCTCTATTTCTTAAAATGATCTTACGGTATGTTGAGTGTACCCACCAAATTTCATGCTTCTAGCCCAAAATGCACAATTCATATGAATTTTTACAGTAATACTCGGCACTTATAAGGGGGAGGGGGGCATGCCCCCCGTTGGCCGATCAGAAATGCCTCTATTTCTTAAACTGGTCTAATGCTTATGTGGAGTGTGTCGACCAAATTTCATGCTTCTGGTCCAAAATGCACAATTCTTATTAATTTTTACAAAAATACTCGGGACTTATTCAGGGGGAGGGGGGAATTTCCCCCCTGGGGCCGATCCGAAATGCCTCTATTTCTTAAAATGATCCTATGGGTGTGTTGAGTGTATCCACCAAATTTCATACTTCTAGCCAAGGCATAATTCTTATTAATTTTTACAGAAATACTCGGGACTTATTCAGGGGGGAGGGGGGCATGCCCCCTGTTGGCCGATCAGAAATGCCTCTGTTTCTTAAAATGATCGTATGCGTATGTGGAGTGTGTCCACCAAATTTCATGCTTCTGGTTCAAAATGCACAATTTTTATTAATTTTTACAAAAATACTCGGGTCTTATTCAGTGGGAGGGGGGAATGCCCCCCTGGGGCCGATCACAAATGCCTCTATTTCTTAAAATGATCCTCCTGGTATGTGGAGTGTGTCTACAAAATTTCATGCTTCTACCCCAAAGTGCACGATTGTTATGATTTTTTACAGTAATCCTCCGGACTAAAAAGCCTTTTTGTATTTAAATCGATTTTTTACGGATTTACCGGGCATTGTTTGATGCTGGGCGTGAAAATTTGGAAATTATCTGGTGCTCCAATAAGCAACATATAAACCACGATTTTGTGACGTAACCTTTGCCCCTACCAAAACTATAGAAGACACTTGTTTTGTAGGTAATTATGGGGAATATTTCTGCTATTGAGATATTTTGTCTATCTCAAACCAATTTGGAGATATTCGATAACAAACACTTTTTGGCCGCCATTTTCCAATATGGCGGCCGGAGCTCCAGTCCGATTGTAGGGGAGTTTTAGTATGTTGATAAGTATCATTTAAGGAAGGTCTCTGCAAAAATTCAGCGACATCGCAATTTTTTCCTCCAAAAATTCTTATGTGACAGGATTATATCGGCTGAGCCAGGAAAGTTCTCACGAGTATTCTCAAAATTATCTCAAAATCCTACACATGAATAAAGAATGTAGCTCATCGTCAACCAGGTTTACACGACCTTCGAAATGGTCACGTGATCAATTCAGCACAACCAGAACCAGAAATTTAAAAGTAAAATTAAAGCAATGATATTGAATCAAAGAGCAAAGAATTGATTAATTTTACTATTTATTTGTAGGTTATTGTCTGCGTGTTTGTGCAATGTTAACTTACTTTCATAAGTTCATTTTGCTTTTCTCTTTGTTTGTTCATTATTGCTTTGATTATGATATAAACAAATATGTATTTTCAATTATATTTTTCTGCCTACATTGTCTGGTTGCCGCCCACTGATGGAGCTTGCAACTTGAGTTAGGTGTCCTGTATCATTGCTGTGATCAGTTTGACATGAACAATTTTAAATAATTATATATCTGATATGATTATATATATGAGTCAAGATTTTTTGGACCAAAATGCTATCAAGATTTGAACACAAAAATGAAGATTGAACACAAGAATAAAGATTTCGCTTGGTGGTTTCTTCCGCAAAAGTTTTTGATTATACTCCCTGATTTGCTGTTCCTGATTTTTGGCAAACCTCATATTCGTTTGAGTGGATCGTCTAATAAATCATTTTTTTTTTTTCGTTTTTTTTTCCTTTCTTTTTTTCGTTCTTTCTTTCTTTTTTCCTTTTTTTCTTTTCTTTTCTTTTCTTTTCTTTTCATTCTCCACCCTTTTTTATATTTGATATATTCATTAATGCATTTAATATCATTTTTATTTGTTACCAAAATTGTTGTGTTTAATGCATTGTTGTTGTAATGCTACTGTTTCAAATATTTACTTAAATGTAGTTTATTGTTGTTTCTGCATCTATGTAATTAGATTTATTTAGTTGTCCTCCTTTGTAAATCAGTTTTTATAACTGAATAGGATAGACGTTAAATAAATAATTAATTAATTAATTAATTATTTATTATTAAATAAATAAATAAATAAATAAATAAATAAGAAAATAAATAAATAAATAAATAAATAAATAAATAAATAAACCAATGCAAAAAACTAAAAATGCTCTCATGTAATAGCCGCCTGATTTTGGAACACTGAAAGTACTTTAACAGATTAGATCATATTATTGACGTTGTCACGTTGTTGTTTAAATTTAAGTGGTATTTTAGATACCTACTTCATAACTAGTTTTTAACACTGTTTTTTCCATTAAAAACAATGAAAAACAACTTCAAATGATAAATAAATAAAGAATAACTCGTTATTAACGATTTATTAACACTAATCACTCAGAAAATATACAATTATATAGGTTAATTAATGATTCTTACTTACTTATCACTCGCTTATTATTAAGCGAGCGAAGCGAGCGTTTCCATTTGACTCTGCCGGAAAAAATTGTCACTGGTTTTGTTTTTTTTTTGTTTTTGTTTTTTTTGTTTGTATGTCTCGCCATAACGTTCGAACGGAGGCTCGGATCGAGTTGAAATTTGGACCATCCGCAAGCTTCGTTCTCGATTGAATGCCACTAGTTTTGTGGCAAAATCGTTCAAAAAGTTACAAAGTTACATTAAAGTTAATCGAAAGTTTTTTTAAAACAAAACGGCGACAAAATCTGAGGTGGCCAAACCATTTAGAATGTCCGTCCGGTCATGAATATGTTAATTTTATTTCGATCCAATAAGTAGTGTAGATGGAAATGACATTTTAACAAAAGTTACGTTACCATGGCAACGAAAAGTCGCACGAGAATTCTGGTCACTATGCACTGCCACCTAGAAGTAATCAAAATACTATCGAGGAAGCAGTGTTTTATTTGTAACCAAAGAGTTAAAATAGTTTTCCCAAAGAAATGATGTCAAGGTCCTCTAGATGGCGGTGGATTTTATCCACAAAGTAAAGGTTTTCCCACGGGTTTACCCAAATACCTTGCCAATAATACACACAAGTACAAGTCACAAAGTAAGTTAGCTCTGGACAAAAAATTGAGGCACGTAAATGGAAAAGGCTGTAAGTGCCTCGAACGGAAAAATCACTTTTTTCGCGGAAACGAATGAAAATGCCATTGCCAATAACATAGGAATGGATGTATGTGCTTTTGTGTTGACTTAGTCCATAGAGTGGTGGAAAGGTAGCACCACCTACCAAGATGCATCGAGCCGAACCTGGGGAAGGATCGAAGTGCCAGCGCCATGTAAATGTGTTGTGTGTTCTATGCAGTTACAGCGTTTTTAAATGCTAACCTTGGACTTTCACCCTTTTGTATAACACTAGGTGGTACTTACATCATTCTTTAGGTTATTGATGAGATGACTTTCACCTTTATCCATGCATCTTTTATCCCGTTTAAAGAAATTTAAAATTAATAAAACAACATTATGCAAAATATTAAAATTCAGTTTGATGCTTTTTATAAAGATTGAAAAATAAAATTAGGATTTATCAATACATTTATTTGATTTCTGAACATTTTGGTTCGCGGCACTTACAGCCTTCTCCATTTACGTGCCTCAATTGTTTTTCTCGGGTTTAACAGTGAATGTGTATATTTGTATTTCATATCTGTGGAATCGTCTAAGAATAATACAGCAACACCAGTGTAAGTATGTGAGTTAATCCATTTGTATGGATAATATTTGAGTTTTTCAAAATTTAAATTTGGCTTCAAATTTTGTTTTGTATGACATTTGCTTTGCAACCATGGTGACCAATTTGTGTGTTGTTTCTCGCATACTAAGCTCTTTGCATCAAGATATGACACTCTACAAGTCTTAAACAAGCATTCTGAAAGTCATCAATTTCAAGGATGGTGTCTGCAGTGTGCCGTGTGGCTGGGTGGTTGCGGTTTTTACTTTTTATTGTAATGTATGCATTTGTTTTTCTTCACATGAAATTTTCTAATGCACATTATAATGACAGAAATTCAAATTATATGGTTCAGTGTAAGATGTGTGCTTAGTTATGCTCTGAACGACATTTTACATTTTCTGCATTAGGGCCTAAGTTTGAGTGGATTGCCATATTGTATTACTAAGCCTCCTTTTGTCACCAATTACCATGCAGCGCAAGGACGCTGTCCATCGCACAACTCTGGCACACATCAGATTTTTAGTTATAGGTGCTTCGCACCAGGCACTAAAACTACCAGGGGAGAGGCTTCGAGCCCCACGACCATTCCCCAAAACAGAAGAAGATTATTTTGTGTCGGTATCAAATGAACGTAGGCATAAATAAAAAATTAAGTGTTCATTCATATCATTCTGTGTTTTGACCCTGTTACTTTGTGGTGACATCCATATCAATCCAGGTCCTTATTCACCTTCCGATGAAACTCTTTACTACCAGAACACCCAAAGTCTCAACAATAAATTCAATGAATGTGAAATGAACCTGGCGGAATTTGAATCTTTCAACGTCGTTACTTTCTCCGAGACCTGGCTTAGTGACACTACACTGAATTGTTAAATCCCGCTCAGTAAGTCATTTACGCTCTTCAGACGTGATCGTGCTACCGGTGGTGGTGCCCTAGTAGCACAGTATTTTTGGGATCGTCTGGGCCACGTATGGCCCTCATCTGGCTGCCTGACGTACGGGAAAGCACGTCTGGGCATCGTCTGGCCCATACCAGGCTAACCATACATTTTAAACTGCTTGGCCGTCGGATGCCAGCCAGATCCTTGCCATACGCGTCTAGCCATGACTTGACAAACAACTGGCTAGCCACACGTGGCCCAGATGCGTCTTAACCTAGTTCAGCGGTATGTGGCACGACGGATGCTAGCCATGTCATTTCTACACACGGCCAGCCAGACTAGGCGTTACAAACAACTGTTTAGACGTTAGGGCAGAAAGAGGGTGGGGGTAGCGTCCAGTTTGAATTTGAAAATAATGAATGACTT
>JAMZAV010009096.1:0-41930 GCA_024449915.1 Sweltsa coloradensis | reverse complement strand
AATTACGATTAATTAAAAATAAAAATTAAAGTTTAGTTTTATTTAATTAATTATTTTTTTTAAATCTTCAACTTAGTAATGATTTTTTCACAGAACAACAGAAAATCCACATAACACAATGGCAGCTTAATGCACCAATTACGCTCATCCAACAACGCGGCGGGACTTAAGCGTTTTCCTAGTAATATGTACATAGGGGATAGGGTATTCTTATTTCTTTATTTGTCTTTTGTGTATGTGTTTGTGAAAGTTATAGGCTATCGTTGAGTGACTAATTAGTCACTCAACGGTTATATTCTGCATCTGGGACGCAACGATAACACCTATAGAGATAATCAATGGTCGATTTTTATTTTTATTAAAGCAATAGGGCCTAGTTTTGGTATAATGACTTTTAAGTATACTAGGAAGCTTCGCAAACGCTTTTTCAGACGCGTTGTTGGATGAGCGTAATTTTTTAAAACGAAAAAAGTTTACAATTGCATTTTTTAATGAGAAATAATTTTTCGATTACGCTCAATTTCACACAAATATATAAATTCATAAAATTAAGGTTAGCTGCGAAAAAATCATTACAATCGGCAAGCATGTAAGGTGTTATAAGTCGAAGAAATTTTAAAAAATCGAAAAAAATCGTAAAATTGCGATTATCATGAGAAATAATTTTTCGATTGCTCTCAAATTTCACACGAATATATAAACTCATAAAATTAAGGTTCTGTGAAAAAATCATAACAATCGGATAAAGCATGTAGAAGCGTTGAGAGAAGTTACAAGTCGAAATTAAAAAAAAAAATCGTAAAGTTGCGATTTTCATAAAAAATAATTTTTTTCGATAACATTTTAATGACACAGGAATATATTAATTCATAAAATAAAGGTTCTGTGAAAAAATCATACAATCGGATAAAGCATGTAGGAAGAAAAAAATCGTAAAATTGCAATTTTAATGAGAAATTATGTTTTGATGGCGCTCAAAAACGTGGCAGTTCTAAGTTCAGAGATTTCGAAGGCCTCCACAAAATTTCATTGCAATTGGAGTATCGGTTTAGCCGGAATTGTGCTAACAGACACACAAAAATACAAACAGAAAAAAAACAAAAAATATTACGGATTTTTTTCTCCAGTGTAGTTAAATGGAATCTTCGCTACACTCATCCAATTATTATAGTTGTATGAAATTTATATCTTAGAGTGCCTAAACCTCGTTAAAATGCTCCAAACACACTCTATGAATCGAAAAATTTTCCCAGGGCTGTGCGCCTTGTACCCGCATTGGTTGGGGGGCTACCCCCCAGACCCCCCATTCATACGTATGGGCCCCGCAATTCCTCGCGCCTAGGGCCCCAAATAACGTAAATGCGTCTCTGCTGGGCCAAACCAAGCTGAGCTAAACCCAGCCGGGCTAAAGCAAGCCGGGCTCAAAGCAAGCCTGAACTAAGCCAAGCTGAGCTGGGCCAAACCAAGCTGAGCTAAATCAAACCTAATCTGGGTTAAACCAAGCCGGACTGAAGTAGGCCTTAAAAAAACAACAAAAAAAACAAAAAAACAACCGAGCTAAATTTTTTGGGGGTTCAGTGAAATTGAAGTCTTTGCTTTGCTCATCCAAAAATCCTGTTTTTAAATCCAAAAGTTTTCTCTTTCAAAGTTATTTTGTCGAAAATCTGTGCTTTTTAATTAAAGCATCACCGACAATTTTTTTAACTAAAATCCAGTTTTTAATCTAAAAGATATCTCCTTAGAGGTAATTTTGGTGAAAATCTTGCGTTTTAAATCATCACCAACTTTTTATCTACTAAAATGGTGTTTTTAATCCAAAAGTTTTCTCCTTCAAGGTCATTTTGGTGAAAATATGTGCGTTTTAAAGCATGGATTTGGAATGGATTTGAATCAAATCCAGGGTAAGACATGGTTCTTTTGTCGCCCAAGCACCAGAGTCTAGGAGGGAAGCCCCCTCACTGGTTGTGCTGTGTTGTGACTTTCCACCCTTCCTATCTCTAACCTTTTCTCTTTGTATGAATGAAGAGGCACCCTTGCCCAGCAACAGCAGGAGGGGCAGCTTTTCTCTTGTTGCCAAGGGTCCTGGTTTGAATCCAGGGTAAGTCATGGATTTCTTGTCTCCCGAGCACCAGAGTTGGGAGGGAAGCCCCCTTACTGTCTGTGCTGACTGTGTGCCCCAGTATGAATGGTGTGTGAAGTAACCTTGCTGATGATGACAACATGCTTGCAGAATTTACTTCTTGCGTGGCCCTACCACAGGTTTGGTTATGTGTTGTGAGTTTTGGTTGCATGTAGTTAGCTGATTTTAGTGGCCACCATCCGCCTGAAGAGTCCCAGAAGGACGAAACGCGTCGTGGATTAAGGTAACAACTTTAAATTAGCTACAGTTGTCATCAGCAGGTGAAAAGTTTTGTCGCCCCCAGCCCTTCAGGCTGGGCTTTATGTTCTCTATGCTTTCCCAACCTGTCAACCCTTCTCCAATCTAAACTAAACTAGCCATTTGGCCTTTTCCAAACTAATTGAACAACCAAGTCATTTGACACCTATCACTTTCCATCTTTCTTCACCTATGGGGTCGAGATGGGCGAGCCTACTCTACACCCTCTGGTGGGTCCGTGTTTCCTTGTTCATAACAAGTGTGACTCCTTGTCCTGCTGGGGGGGCCTAGCAGGTGATGAACCTGTTAGACCCTACTCGTCTTTTCCTTCAACCTCTTCATCTGCAGCCAAGAGCTAATATAGCACGTGTACCTGTGCTATAGCCAAGAGCTTGCAATTGTAGTCTTGTTTCCTTTCGTTTTCAAATCCAGTCACAATTAGTAGGGCAGCCTCTCTCGTTGCCACGGGTCTTGGTTCAAATCCAGGGTAAGACATGGTTCTTTTGTCGCCCAAGCACCAGAGTCTAGGAGGGAAGCCCCCTCACTGGTTGTGCTGTGTTGTGACTTTCCACCCTTCCTATCTCTAACCTTTTCTCTTTGTATGAATGAAGAGGCACCCTTGCCCAGCAACAGCAGGAGGGGCAGCTTTTCTCTTGTTGCCAAGGGTCCTGGTTCGAATCCAGGGTAAGTCATGGATTTCTTGTCTCCCGAGCACCAGAGTTGGGAGGGAAGCCCCCTTACTGTCTGTGCTGACTGTGTGCCCCAGTATGAATGGTGTGTGAAGTAACCTTGCTGATGATGACAACATGCTTGCAGAATTTACTTCTTGCGTGGCCCTACCACAGGTTTGGTTATGTGTTGTGAGTTTTGGTTGCATGTAGTCAGCTGATTTTTAGTGGCCACCATCCGCCTGAAGAGTCCCAGAAGGACGAAACGCGTCGTGGATTAAGAGCGTTCGGAACATGCAGTTAGCTACTCTCAACAGAGGTTCAAAGCTGCGCCGATTACGCACAAACTAATAATAGAATATTTACTAAATTTTACCCACTCTCAGATAAACGTTCAACCTATTAGCACTATTAATAATATTAACGATCAACATTACCAAAAATGAAATAAAAAATGTTGAATTGAGCTTTTATATAACATTTGCATGAAATGGTGGTGCATATTTTGAGAGTTTGACATAAGCTAGAACAATTATTCGAAGTAGCGCTAGAAGTGGATTTTGTTAACAACAATTACTGAAATCGTTGCCGAGATGGTAATTATTAAGCTTCCTTAAAACGGAACAGAAGCGCAATGTTTACACTCAATCAAATATTCCTTCAATAACGGTTTTTTCACTACCGAGTTCGTGGGTTTGCCACAGATCGCTCCACAGTAGTTCCGTGACTCACACGGACTCAACAAAAGAAGAGGCCCTTTGACCGAACTGGACGTAAAACCGCCCAAAGCATTTTAGCGGGCTACCTGTTTCGAGGAAGGTTTAGAGATTATAATTGCTCTTCTATTGTACACTTGAAAATAAAATTCCTGTCTTAATAAACATAATTTTTTTATAATTACTAATATATAAAATTATATTTGATATCAGCAGCTCCTGCACATTGCAAAATTTTTAAACTAAGCTCTACGACAAAAATTAGCATTTCACAGCAAATGGGTTACACTAGATCAACTTCAGAGATAGTAAAGCATGTGAAATGTTAATTTTGGTCGTGGAGCTTCAATTAAAAACAGCAGGAGTTGCCGATCTCAAATATAATTTCATAAATTTGTAATTATTAAAAAAATGTGTTTATTGAGACAATAATTTTCTTGTCAGGCGTACAATAGACGAGCAACTAACTACAACGTTCGTATTATTGAAAGCTCATTCACTGAGCGCTCACGGGGAGTTCTAAATGCCTATGTACAATAAATTGAGAAAACATTGAATTTATCTAAGCTCATCATTGAGCCTCCTACTCAGTCATTGTTGATACATTATGTATTAATTGATTTAATGAATGATTTATCAATGTATGGATTTGCGTTGCAAAGTTATCAGATTACGCACCTCGAAACGACCATTAACACCGCAATTTATTTCTGAAATTTAAGATTTGTTTCTGATAAATTATTGCAATCGGAAACTTTGCCACTTTATTGTTCGATGTAATAATATAATATATTATACTTTATAAGCCTATTTGCTTTTATTTCGTGGCCGTTTACTGTTGAGCTAAAAGCAAGTCCGTTTGTTACAAATAGCCATGACCAAATGAATGTTCGGACATACTATTTTTTCCTTTTCACTGTTCTCTGTTGCTTACTTATTTAATCATAAATCACCTGACGATTATTATGTGATTTGCAAGCCAAGTGACAGTTCAGGTGTATAATTAATTGTTGTATTATTTTAAATTATGGCGGTGTATAGTTCAGCCACCAGCCACGTTCAGATACATATCTGACGATTATTATAATATGTGATTCACGCTTTAGAACGCTAAAACGTATTAGTGGTTTAGGACGTATAGATTTATGTCACGAGAATTGGGTGGAAGAGTCTCCCGGAAATATACGACGAGCTACGATAATCGACTGTGTGACCTTGTCAAAATCAGCTAATACCTGCTTAGGGCTAGTACGGGCGAGCGCGATCTGTTGTGTAGTTGCGACGCGTCGACGAATGTGGTGACATACCCCTACGCGATCAACAGCTAAAATTTAACTTTCCAAAATCTAAAAGTTTGTGTCTGAAAGTAAGTGCAGTGAAAAGTTTATTCCTAACACTGGTTTTGGTTATATCTGGACTTACATAATGCAGAGTAATTAAATGTAGCCCTCCGTGGCCTTGGGAGAGTTAGGCCTACTTGATTATTTTGTTATTGTGTTCACACTCACTTGTGGAGCCCGGTCATTGCATGGTAAACGTAGGCCTAAGGGGGGGGGGGGGGAATAAAGGTTTTTGGTGAAATTAGCAAAAACCAAAACCTTCTCCACTCATGGCCATATTAGGCCAACGGCAACAAGGCACGTGGTTAGGGTGCCCCCCTGTTGCACGTAATATGTATAAAAAATTATCATAACTGTCAGCTAACAGGATGGATTAATTTGGTAAATGGCATAATAATGAGCTCATTTGTTGTTTGTGATGTTCACCTTCAAAACCTTACCGCAACGTCTGCAAAAAAACATGTTGCGATGAAGGCATGCAATGAGCTAATACAAAGCAATCGCTATTGTAATCAGGCTAAAGTTAATTTTTCAAATGCCTACATTGACGTTGGAGGCAGTATCTGTACTAAGTGTAGGAGTCGTACATTAGCTGGCCGTTCCATTTAGCCTGGGGTGAATCTGTTGAACAGAAGTCTGAGTCCACAAATGTTTGTGCAATGATTATACTAGGGAAACGCCAAAGTCGTTGATAAACGAGTGAGTGAGCCATGTGTTGAGTACTCGGAATCGTTCCTAATACTGTAATACTGGGCTAGATCCAGCCTTATAGGTAAAGGGGATGAAAGGGAATGTTACCGGGTACTCAACATATAACTCACTCACTCGTGACGACTTTGGCGTTTTCCTAGTTTATTTTTGTATACCTCTTGCCCGGCACCTCCACCAACAACTACTTACCAATCGGTGAAATGAAAAATATTATTTTTTATTGTGTATTCTTTAATTAATCTACTAATTACGTAGCATCGCTCCCTTTTTGGGTACTTTCGTACCTGGGCTTGTATTACGTTATATTACTTATAAAGAAACAAAGCGACGAGGTATAATTTTCGTAAAGTAGCACATTTCTCTGTCTGTCTTTTCAACAATTATTTAGGTTAGTGGGATACAAGCTTTTTCATTTGGTTTTTATTTCAATATGGAGTTGCCCATGTACATAGTACAGTTGTTTTATGTAAAAGAAGCAATTTAAAAAAAATATATAATCTGGGTTCGAGCCCAAGTCGATCAGAGCTTTGTTGCTGCGTACTTGAAACTTATGTCCGTGTCAAGGAAATACTGGTTTTCACGCATATGCATATAATATAATATTATATTGTAATTATTAAAATAAACAAGGTTGCTCTCAACATTGGATGTGGTTATTTCTGGACTTGACGCAATGACCTGTAAGAATTTACGACTCCTTTATGAGAGTACCTCGATTATGTATTTTGTAAATTCGTATTTGTTCTCATTCACTTACCAGCCGCACAGAAGCTATTTTTCAAGGGGGGGCGGGGGGGTGGAATAAGTTTTTTTCGCTTCCTCATGCGCAAGCACTGAATACATCCTATAGTATTCTGACTAATTAGTTTTTTTACTTGTTGTAGCTTTGATGATGTATGGCGTGACTGGATGTCTAGCATTCAATTGGGGAAGGGGGCCTTGGGAGGGAATTCTCATTATCCCCCCTCCCCCATCACATCTTCTTCCTACGCGCCTGTTCACTCATGGTTTCTCAGTAATTGCAGGGCAAAGAGTATACTGTGATTATTACATTATTTTGCTTATAAAAATAATTACTGCTGCTATCCACAACAATATTTAGGCTTATACACTATTTCAAAAGTAATCATAACCAGTCGGAATAATAATCATTCATATCTTTTGCGGGGGGCAACTAATTGTAGGGGCCCCCACAGGGTCTGGGGCGAGTCCCAACCACCAGGGTCGAATTTTTTTGCGAGTTATTTTATTCTCAATATGTCTTTTACAGCGATCTGAGGTATTATTTTGAAAGGAAAGATGAAGTGACCAAGACGTTATAAATAAATATATTGTTGTAATTTTTCAGATAATTCAGATAATTTTGCTATTTAAGTTTAAACAAAACAAAACAATTAAGGTTTCAATACGTATGTCGAAAAAGTCTCAATATTTTATCCTCTATGTGGATTTTACAGAGATTTGATGCATTGATGAAGTGCCCTTGACGTCAAATTGTCATCTTTGGTCTTTACTTTGACTTAAGTTTAGTTTGCATTATAAAATTGGTTCTCATCACATTGCAAGGGGGGCAACGCAACTGCCCCCCCCTTGCCCCCCCCCCTGTGGACGTCTATGACATCACTGGAAATTAGATCAGTTATTGTTTCAGTGACAGAGTTGACTCCAAATACGAATTTATGAAGTTTATGAATTATGGTTGTAATTTGAAGACCTACTCAGTGACGGATACAGGGGAGGGAGGGGGGGGGGCGGTGAGACGATCGCCCCCCCTCCCCCATGATTATGTCCTAGATCCGCTACTGAGCCTACTTATACTAAAAACCCATATAGCTAATACCACTATGTACTATCAATATGTTATTATATGGTAATATTATTGTTCACGTCAGTTTGTAAATATACAACTGCAATTGAATGAACAAGACTACAATCTAGATTTATCCCAACATTTCCCAATATTCAACTGTTCCCCACCCTAATCATAAAAAAGCTGTTCACGCTCTCTCACTTCGCAAATCCTCTCCTGGCGATGCGCAGAGAAAAACGGCAAACTGAGATGTATTCAAGATTTGGGGAATAAACATTTCTAAGTTGTATAGAAATGATAATTAGGGTCACCACTGGCCAAGTCGGTTTGGATCCTTGTGCGGATGTCTTTTGTTACCTAGTTCTTACAAATGGCAAGCCTTTCTTTGATGGTGTCTGCAGCATCGATGGTCTGCAGGTGGTTTGGAAGCGGGTGTGGTGGGGGGGATGGTAGGAAGGTAATACAGACTCAATCTCTACCTACATGGCTTTCTCGTAGTTCTAATAGTGACCGCAAAATTTGACCACGCTCGCTGGAGCCGAGCACTCTTAAGGTAGGGTAACAACTTTAAATTAGCTACAGTTGTCATCAGCAGGTGAAAAGTTTTGTCGCCCCCAGCCCTTCAGGCTGGGCTTTATGTTCTCTATGCTTTCCCAACCTGTCAACCCTTCTCCAATCTAAACTAAACTAGCCATTTGGCCTTTTCCAAACTAATTGAACAACCAAGTCATTTGACACCTATCACTTTCCATCTTTCTTCACCTATGGGGTCGAGATGGGCGAGCCTACTCTACACCCTCTGGTGGGTCCGTGTTTCCTTGTTCATAACAAGTGTGACTCCTTGTCCTGCTGGGGGGGCCTAGCAGGTGATGAACCTGTTAGACCCTACTCGTCTTTTCCTTCAACCTCTTCATCTGCAGCCAAGAGCTAATATAGCACGTATACCTGTGCTATAGCCAAGAGCTTCCAATTTGTAGTCTTGTTTCCTTTCGTTTTCAAATCCCAGTCACAATTAGTAGGGCAGCCTCTCTCGTTGCCACGGGTCTTGGTTCAAATCCAGGGTAAGACATGGTTCTTTTGTCGCCCAAGCACCAGAGTCTAGGAGGGAAGCCCCCTCACTGGTTGTGCTGTGTTGTGACTTTCCACCCTTCCTATCTCTAACCTTTTCTCTTTGTATGAATGAAGAGGCACCCTTGCCCAGCAACAGCAGGAGGGGCAGCTTTTCTCTTGTTGCCAAGGGTCCTAGTTCGAATCCAGGGTAAGTCATGGATTTCTTGTCTCCCGAGCACCAGAGTTGGGAGGGAAGCCCCCTTACTGTCTGTGCTGACTGTGTGCCCCAGTATGAATGGTGTGTGAAGTAACCTTGCTGATGATGACAACATGCTTGCAGAATTTACTTCTTGCGTGGCCCTACCACAGGTTTGGTTATGTGTTGTGAGTTTTGGTTGCATGTAGTTAGCTGATTTTTAGTGGCCACCATCCGCCTGAAGAGTCCCAGAAGGACGAAACGCGTCGTGGATTAAGGTAACAACTTTAAATTAGCTACAGTTGTCATCAGCAGGTGAAAAGTTTTGTCGCCCCCAGCCCTTCAGGCTGGGCTTTATGTTCTCTATGCTTTCCCAACCTGTCAACCCTTCTCCAATCTAAACTAAACTAGCCATTTGGCCTTTTCCAAACTAATTGAAAAATCCTCTTTTTGTCAGATGGTATAAAATTATAAATTGCCTTTAGTATTGCGATAAAACAGTTATTCTTTATTCTCCATTGAAATGTTTAAGTGCACTTTCACACTTTTTTGGGCAAAGCGGGTGGGGGGTGGGGGTTCCCCCCTCCTCCGCCCCTTGGATACGCCACTGATGTATCTTTATTTGTGTTGTACCTACAATAATGACATGAGTGAGGCTTGTAATTTACCCCATAAAGGGAAGATCAAAGATGCGCTCGGGTCGATCGCTTGTTCACGCATTCATACTTCTTAGTACCCTGCCATCATGCACCAATCAGTGTGATGCAGTGAAAGGGTCAAACTAAAATTTATGATCACCCATAAATAATGAGTAAAACGGATAGGCCTATGTGTCTGTCCTCTTTCCGTCTTTTAGAAATTCTGTTTTTCTGAAGGGTTTCTAAGGGTCAGGGTTGTTTGGCATATTTTGTGTTAAGCCTTTGATTGTATGCGTGCGGGTTTCGACCTTATTTTTGACGTCCTAAAAGCTTGGAGAAAGACAGTGGCAATGTGTATTTACAACATTTCGAAACCCAAACATAACATCAATAAATAACATCCATATATTTATTGTGCTGGGTTTTGAAATTAGAAGTCTAGATTTAAATTACCAACCACAACTGCATTCTAGCCTGAAGGTTTTACAAAAGAAGCCTCTGCCCCTACCGTATTCAACTCCCTGTGTGCAGTCGGTGTAATTAAAGTCACTTCCATATAAAGGCACTGCAGTGTATGCAGTCTGCCATATTTTAAATTTATTTTTAAAACTTTTCTGATTAACCTGCAATAACTTGTATGTAAGTAACTTAATTGTTTTTAGCTAGTTATTTTTTTAAGTAAAATGTATTCAACTTTGTTTTTTATCTGCTGATGCATATAATATTATCTACTAGGCCGCCGCTTCGCAAACGCTTTTTCCATTCGCGTTGATGGATTTTTTTTTGGTTGACTAATTCTGTCCAATGATTACCAAGTGTTTTGGGTGCGTGGGATCTCATTACTTTTTCAAGTTTCATTGCAAAACAAAAATTGTTACATAAGGTTCATTTGTATAGAGTAATATTATTGTGCTATGGTAATACCAATTAACAATAAGTTAGTATATAAAATATCTCGAGGCCCAAAGACTTGCTTTTTGTACGCATTGTAGGTGATTGTTGTCAAGTTTCTATAGTTACTTGTTATTATTGTACACCAGAAAAACTTATATTAAAACTTTTATTTCCATGGGATAGAGAGCGAACAGAAAAAAACAAAAGCTATTTTCTCAGGATAAGTGAAATTGAAACCTTTGCTTTGCTCATCCAATTATCATCATGTTTCATCTCATCTCGCTTATATTATGCAAGTTTTTTCCCTATTTTTTTAGGATTTTATGTGTGTATCTTATTATTATTTATTTTCAACATGATTGAATTACATTTAAGGAGAACGGAACTTTAGAATCTGCATGTAATCGATGCTATTTATGAACAGATAGTTCCTTTCTGAAAAGAATACCGTCCCTTCTTATTGTTGACCGCGTGCTCTTTCACGAGCTACAGCCGTTTGTTTACGACCGTGTGTCTGCGTGATTACGTCACAGAGCTCAGCCCCCGGCCGGCTGACCGCCCGCCAGGCGGGATAATACCTGCAGTCACTATAGTTATTTTGAAGTTTTTCAGTGCAGGTAGCGTTGTTCGACTGACACTGCGTGAATTCAATTATTTTGTTCAGCAATTATAGCCCGCGCTAATAAATAAACTGATTATCAGTTCAAATCAACGCCGAATAATTCTATACCAAAGCAAATGTTTTCTCTGTGAACTGATTGTTGAAATCGGTATCCGACGCGGACGGGAACTCAAAAGTGGCCTACATTAGTATTTTACTATTTGATATAACACACTAAAATTATAATATTGGATAATTAATTGGATGAAAAATAATCATCCCATGAAACTAGGCCTACACTAGACATTATATAGGTGGAATGTTAATTATTTGGGATTAAATAAGCTTGGTATTACAAAGTTTGTTTGATTAAATAAATATTCAGTACGTATTTAACACTCACCTCTAGTGTAAGCGTGACTTGCAAATGGAGCTGTCGTCAATGAATTACTCTGAATTAGGTAATTCACTGAAGCATGAGAACCTTCTGCCTCTAAGTTCTTCTATTGTCGGGCGTGGCACAGGGGCGATGTTTTGTGGTACGTTTAGGACACTATTGTCGGTGACCGTATTGTAGTGCGCATCGCTCATTATTGCGTCATAAACAGCGATCATAATGTCATCTCTCCAAACACCTGACTTACTTTCCTTTCTAGTTTTTATGACCCACGACTTTGATGCTTTTGAATATTGAACAAATTCCCCCACTTTCTTTCTGTTTAAATTAGCATTGTGATCCAAAATAGCTAAAATTGACCTCAAGATCATTCCTTTATTAGAGAAATGAACTCGTTTAGGAGTGTATTTAAGGCGCACATTATGGTATGATTCCAATGTCCCTGTATGAACATAATGGCGTGTATGTTGTAAATCTGATAAGAAGGATTGATCGGTCACAATTTTTGCAAGAGTGTGAAATTCCTCAGAGTCCTTTTTCAACCACTTCTTTTTCTTTTTTTCGCGGGGAGATAGCTCGTTATGATGACACTGAGAAAACGCTTCCGGGTAATTTGGTTCGGCAGGCCACTTGTGAATATTTCTAACATGGTATAGAATAGCAGTGAATTTATCAACGAGGAGCTGACCGTCTTCGGCACACGTCTGTGCCGACCACCACAAGTGATTGTTTATACTAGATTTCCAGGCAAACAAGTTGGGCAATTTCTTCTCTATACATTTAAACTTTTTCATCAGACTTTTTGACATGTGCCATACGTCAAACTCGTGAAAAATGTTAGGAAACTGAGTTTTCATGAAATATCTAACCCCCCTATGACGATCTGTTAAAAACAATTTAACCGGCAAGGCTTCCTCAATAACTAGTTTATTAATTACTTGTGCACATGCTGCTTTTTCCAAATCTTGACTTGACCTTTTTGTAGCACAGTAAAGTCTAGTATTCTCTCCGTGTCGATGTCCATAATGGAGTAAACAACATACTTTGCTGAAAATCCCGGCGAATCAAATTGTCCGTCTCCAGCTATCCGTACACGATCTGATGATCTGATGGAGTCTAAATTAGCTTTTCGTTGCGAAATCCAAGCGTTTGAAACTATCGGTTGAATGTAATTATTTACCATATTATCAAATGATTTCCTAGAAAAAAGTTTAAGTTGTAGCGTTTTAGAAAATACATTAAATGCCTGAAAGCTTATTCCAGATAACATCAACGCAGATGAGATCATAATATTGCCTATTGAACACTTGTTGTGTTTGGGTTGTGAGTCCCATTTTAGTTTGTGGCCTTCTTGGCACACGGTTGATACTCTCATGGACGCACCTCTGCATGACTTGACGATTTTAATTACTGGTGATCCACAATCACGACACATACGAAAAAGTTGTGATAAACAAGTCCAAAACACTATAATACACGATAATGAAACATTCTCACTGTTTATGCTATCGTTGGTGTCACTGTCAGTACTTGAATCTTGACTATCACTATTGTTTTCTGAATCAATTTGGAACGACGCGTCTAGATCGGGTTGACTAGAAATGTCAGAATTCGTATCATTATCGTCAACGGATATATTACTGTAGTTGCGATATAACTCTGAGCCTAATTCGCATTGTACACCGATACTATTAGGGTCCTCATCCTCAAAACTAGACTTATCTCTTCCTATTTCAATTTCAGGCTCAAATGTTAACTCGTCACTATCATTATCACTAATTGCACTTGATGTTGCAGTTACAGATGCAGTTAATATCTCGTCTATTTTTTTCTTCTGCAAATAACGAGACGTTCTCCGTATTTTAGACGGTGGTGTATATATGGTAGGTTCATGAGATGTTATCGTGTGTGGCACTAATTGTTGTGTATAGGAATCGCCGATTGTTTTAAATTAATTCTGAATTTAGTATCTTGCATTAACTTAGATCTGATCAAATCCGATTGCTTAAAATCCTCCTCCACGAAATGTTTTGCACAAACAACTGAATTAGTGGTAGGAATAAAATTCTTCCTGTGCATTTTATCACACCACACGGCGAAACGTTTCGGCGATTTATATCATTTTGGGAATTTATAAACTGATAATCCCTCACCCGAGTTGTTCACACATCCATACACTGAACACCGAGGCATTTTAAAGATAATAACTACAAAATCAGCTAAAAAAAATGATGATTAAAGCAGTGTGTAAATCGCACCATCACCCTTGGAACGCACGCACTAGACTAGTGGGCGGGCGGTCCGCTACCTACCCTTGAGCGATGTGACGCAGTCACCGGAAGCTAGCCCTCCAAGAAATGGGCTTAGCTGTCGGCCCAACCCAACTTGACACATGGCATCCTCTTGTCAATACAGCCAATTACCAAAATCTCAAAAGTGACAATCTAAAGTTCCGTTCTCCTTTAATACAAGCACATTGCTGGTGGCAAGAGTAGAGCATGGCCCCATAACAACATGTGCCGTACCACCAGTAAATATTATTATATTATTATATTATTGCACTTGTCCGATCTCGATCCTGTTGTGAATCAAGATCTAACAAAAATAATAATATGATGTAATCACATTCACAGTATTTCCGGATTTGAGTTTTTTTTAGTTGGTGTTAGTAAAGTCACTTCACTGCTCGTCATCGATTGGTAGGTCGAGCAACAGGTTGGTCTCTGTGACTCGGACGAACACTGCAGTGAGCCAGTGTCAACTATAGAAACTCTACTCCAACCAAAGAAACATCTACATCTAGCTGGCATGGTAGTTTCTGTCTACTTTATGTCTAGTTTTTTGTTACTTCTCAAGTTTGTTTTTGTTATTATGATCATCCTAATCTTCATAATATATAATTTCTGACATTCTTAAATTGTATTTATGACCTAATCCTAAGTACAAACCTAATTTTGATTAAATTCTCATAAATACCATCTGGCTGACTATCCTTATTTTGTAACCAAAACCTGAAATTTTGTTTTCCCTTCGTAACTGTGTAAATTACGCTTACGGCAAAATAAATAGCGATTACTCAGGATTTTTTGGGTTTCTGTCAAGGATTTTTAAATTTACTTGGTGGCAACCCTGGAATAACCCTATGCTATTATTGAATTTAATTTTAATTCATATTTGGTTGCTATGCCATAAATTAATCCATGGGATAAAGGTACACGGAATTTATCACCTAACGACTCAAATCACATTACAAAATTCTTCAGAATAATTATGAATTTAAGAGATTAAATTAAAACAGAATTTACTCTGTAATCAGATTCCTTACTTCCTTACATGGCGGCGAGGGTGATCAGGATAATAAACCGTGACAGTACAATAATTATTCAACTACTTGTCATCCTATATTCCTTCAAATCAGAGGCAGGTAAACAAAGGGCACAAAAAAATCATTGACTTTTTTCTTCTTTGTCTTTTAGGCTTCCACCTAACCCAGGTTCTCAAACCAATTTTATTTAAATTCCTTCATACTTCCGCGACATTAACGAGCCTTGGTCGTTCCAAATCGAACCGAGGAAAACCAAGATTTTAAGCTTTTAAAGTTGCACTGCAAAATGTTCCAAATTTTCCAACGTTGCGATTTTTCCGCGCAATCGGAAAAAATATCGGGACAATTTTTTTTACCCCTTCGCTATTTCATTGGCTTTCGGAATTGGCAAACCTCGGGGCTCTACCGCGCACATAAAAATAAAAATGGAAAATGGACAATCCAAACAATGTCCAAAAAAAGAAAACAGTAAACATTTATGCCATCGGGAACCCCGCGTTAACTCCGCACAGGCACTTCTCACACGCCGGAAATGAATTTGAAAATTGAGGATTTTTTTAGAATTTTGTATTTAAATAGCAAATTTAACTTTGTTCAAAATTACGCGCATTTTAAAATGTTCATCGTCACCCCAACCAAAGTGTTAAAACGGTCCTAAAACCCTTAACAGCGCTTGTACCCGAAAAGATTCCAAACGCGACGGTACCGTCAGCGTTCGGGTGCAAAGCTTACTTTGGCCGCGGCAACCGTGAGACAGAAAATGATGATTTTTGTATGCCAAAACGGGCACGCATGTCAATTTTGGTCGGTCCATAACGCATATACAGATGATACAAAATGCGTGATGTTTGGTATCACGATTCTTGTAAAGATTCAATCTAGTGTCTCAAACCATCCGTAAATTTTAGAAAAAATGTGTACTATGCTTTTTACGATTTTAAATGAAAACTCAAACTGTAAAAAAAGTGTCCCGAATCGTATTCGAAGGCATCTAATGATCCGGGGTTCAAACCAAGGATCTCAAACTAATTTTATTAAAATTCCTTAGTCATTCCTCTACATTCATATGCTTTGTTTAGCCAAAATCAAACCAAGGGCAGCCGAGATTTAAAGTTTTAAAATTGCACTGCAAAATTTTCAAAATTTTAGGACTTTGGGAATTTTTTTCGCGCATTCTCAAAAAGATGTGGGGACAATGTTTTCTAAAACTTGATACCTAATTCGTTGGCTTTCGTAATTGGCAAACTTTGGGGCTCTACCGTAAACCCAAAATTTTCCAAAAATTTTGAACCGTGAAAAAGATCGCGATCTGTGTTTATATTTAAAAATTCCACCTTGGACAAAGGAAAAAACGGGTAATTCCGGGTAACGGCTAATGAAAATTGGGAACCATACCCGCGGGCAACGGATATCTGTTGACATCCCTACGTGATACGATATCAAGACACTTGATGACATAATATGTCAACGTGGGCATAGAATAAGCAGTAGGGTACCTAAAAGTGTTCAGTTAATCCAGGCCTAGTTTGTAGGGGTTGTTGTAATAATATAAACTTACATCCCTCTGAGAACGACAAACCGCGGCGTCGAGGAGCCACGGGCAGCAGATGTCTTCGGAGGTGACACTGAAGGCACACAGAGAAAGTTGTCATGTTATTGACCAGACAGATTAGACAGGCCAAACAAGTGGTCGACTATAAATAAGTAGGGAGTCGTAGGCCTATGCTCAGTTACATTTTACAAACTACTGTATTGGGGAAAAGCAAAAATGGCATTTTGTAGGTGGAAAAAATTCAATATTTTCACAATATCGATTACGAAAAAATGTTGTTGGGCACAACTGCTTAACCTCTTAAGGCCTGCATTTTCATATTAATGTCCAAAAACTCAAAAGTAAGTTTTTTTGACTTTTGACATCACCAAAAAAAAATACAAAAAATTTTCCCCCAACAAAATAGCAATATTTGTTTACAATTTAGGTACCTACGTGCCAAATACGGCACATCAGGAGTATGAAGGAATTTTTCAAAAAATTAAAATTGTATAATGTTGATTTTTTTTTTATTTAATAAATTTAAATCTTATTCAAAATGATAAGAAATGTAAAAAAATGAAGTACTAATTACTAGCTTGACCACAAAACATATCATAAGTGTCGAGTTTGATTGTAGGTCCTATACCTATCACATGTGAAACTCAGCAAAACAGTTCCTTTTGGCAGTAGGCACAAGTAAACATTGCACTTTGTACATTTGATTGTGGATTTGCCCTTGCAGCCTGGATTTTTGCAGCGTTGTCGTTCCCCTTCCATGATAGGCCAATGTGCCACCTTGTCTCGCCGCACATCAAAGAGAGGAATCGGAGCTGTTGGTCCCCGTTTGACTTTTTTCGCAAACTCTCTTTCGACGGAATCAGAGCTGGAAGGGCGCCCACCTTTTTTAACTTGCCCCACATCTTTTCCCTCTTTATACAGGGACTCGGATACATCAAGCTTGAACTCCATTTGATCCAAGATTTGTTTCTTTGGGTAGTTTTCTCCCTCACAATCTCTACGGTAAATTAACCACGAGTTTACGAGCATGACGTCAAGAAAATGGAAGAAGAACCGCATGAAATATTTTTTTGACCTTAGTTTGATTCGGTAATAGGCCACTTGTCCATCCAACAGGTCTACACCTCCCATGAATGAATTATATACACTGACAGTGTTTGGCTTTACGATATCAATCTTACTTTTAGACTTCATATCCCGTCTTTCTACAATGCTCGATGGCTCAGCGCTTGCAAAAGTCGATGCTAGGTTCACTGCCCGGTTATCAAACCATTTGACAACCCTAATGTTTACATTTTCTATTGTAGTCTCTTTCTCTTCATAAGTCCCTCTCCCATTCTTTTTCATTATTTTATCATCTGTCAACTTCAACCCAGGAAATCGGTTTGCCTGTGTTAACTAACTTGTTAACGTGTTAACTGTGTTATGTAAACATAAAACTGAATGCAATACTTAATGGAAATGAAGCAACATTCTATTCTATTCTAGCTAGTCTAGGCCCTACACCTAAACAAAAGTAGCCTGTCTAGTGCTTAGGCCTCTCTCTTGTGCAGAATTATGGGCCGCGTCAAACAGGTCTACTCATTAGCCTGCCTACTACAAGCATCAAGTTTAGAATGAAGATAGTTGGCCAGTCCGGGTAATAAAAAAATGGGTAGGCCTAAACACATGGGCAGGGCTCCATCTCGCAAACACTTAAGTTTGCCATGAGGAATTTGCTTGTAATCGGAATCCACGAAATGCAAAGAACATTATAGGCCTACAAGCATATTGGTATCACATGTTTTCGTAAAACATTTCTTATCTATCTGATTATAACTTCCCACGTCTTATTTCTTAACTTGATATCCTTCGGAAACGAGTGTAAAGACACCCCTCCTATTTTAGCTCTTGACGAACATCATGAAACAACACAATATTGAACCATTTCAATCCAGCAATACAGTCTTTAGTGTGGTACAGTAAGGCTGTCAGATAAAATCGTCCCACAGTACGGCCATCTTTGAGCACATGTTTGAGTCGTGACGTCAGGGGGCGGAGTTAGACTACTCGTCCATTGTCAGAGTAATAACTAGGTTTATTAATAATTCAAACAGTAGCTCAACTATATTTGTGAAGTGATCGGAGACAGAATAGCCGCCTTTTTGGTGTTTGATTTACATAAATTATCGCATAATACAAAAAGAAACAACTTTAATACTTACCAGAATGTTAGAAATACGGTATTAATTAATCTCTTTGTTTACATTAGTTAACTTTCTTATCAGAACATTTTTACACTAATTATCAATTTTGTGTAATGTGGTTAATTTGTGGTTATGTGGAGCAATATGTGTTGGTGTTCGTTGGGGCGTGGTCATGGAAATGTACACAATTGGAACAATGTAGGGCTGTGCGGGTACTCGATTTCTTGAGCTTTTTCGAGCTTCAGTTTTGAGCTCGCCCCGAGCCGAGCTTGGCTTTATGCTCAATTTATTCGAGCCGAGCCTACAAAAACACGCAGTACACGCGCTCATTTTCATCAACACTCAACAGACAGTCTTGTCAACAAAGCCTTTCGCGGAAGAATGCGGCAGCCTGAGCCAGCGATCAACAGTCGACTCGACGCAGAAGAATGCGATAGGCCTAGGCCTGTGCCTAGAATGCAAACGTGTCTCTCTCATGTGGGAAAACCTATCACACTATCGCCCGCGCTGAAGCTTTCCTCGCAAAATAAGCCTAGGAAAGACAGGAGATAAGCCAAGGAATAACAATCCAATACGTCGTGATCGTAGAAACATGATCACTGTTACGAAACAATAACTACCCGTTAAAGCTCTATAACTAAAATGATCTGTGACAAGTTTTAAGATGAATATTGATACTAAATTTACTTTATTCAAAGGAAAAAGCTCTACAATTTAGTTTGATCAAGTTGCTCGTAACTAGGGCCTTTTGAGAATACACAAATAAAAAAACAAGCGCACAAATGCCTTTGAAATATAATGAATGGCCACTGCCATCTCATCTTTTAAGTCTACATTTCCAACATACTCCCACCTTTCATTTTGACATAATAATGACAGCAAATGAAACAATAATATTTTGACCATGACAGTCTACTGTGGGTATGTTGACATCACTCTTGCGGCTCGTGTGCGAATTGCATCATCTTCACTGCGTTGTAGGTCGGGAAGATTTGACACTTCTAGGGGATATAACCGTTGTATAGGACGCACCAAGATTCTATGCTGCGTCTTCACCCGAGCCACTCTGACGTATCCGTCATTGCCGGGTAGAAGATCCAACACTTTTGCCATTGGCCAGTCCAGTCTCTTTTTATTGTCGGCTCCCACAAGCACAATCTCGCCGACTGATAGTTTCCTGTGTCGTTCACTTGCCTTCCCGCGTTGTACCAGTGTCCCAAATACTCTTTCCTAAATCGGCTTCGTAGATGGTCACGGACAATTTGTCTATAACGGAAACGGCGTTGGAAACCTTCAGATTCCAACATATCTAAATCTGGCACGTTCTGTTCGCGAATATCATTCAGAAACATCGCCGGAGTTAAAGGTATCAAATCGTCTATGTTGTCTGTAATGTAGGTGAGAGGTCTCCCATTGATGACTGCCTCAGCATCACACAATACTGTAGAAAGCTCTTCGTAGTTCAAAGAAGACTTTCCTAGCACGCGCTTGAGTATTCCTTTTACTGAGCGAATGAGACGCTCCCACCATCCTCCCCACCATGCTGCTGATGGAGGGTTGAATTTCCAGTGAATCTTGTCCACTGCGAATTCATTCTTCACCTTATCCCAGTCCAACTCTTGAAGAGCATTAGCACACCCAACAAAATTGGTCGCGTTGTCGCTATAGACCGTAGTGGGCCTTCTTTGGCGAGCCACAAATCTTCTTACTGACTGAATAAAAGCCTCAGTGCTGAGTGAGCTTACAAGTTCCAAGTGAATAGCTCGGTATACTGCACATGTAAACAACACTAGCCAAACTTTACTCTTATCCTTAAGATACATTGGGCCAGCTAGGTCCACTCCAACAATCTGAAACACTGCTGCGGTGGTTACTCTGTCTTGAGGTAATGGAGCTGGGTAAGTCGTTGAACTCTTGGCTGCAAATCTTCTACATCTTGGACATTTCAAACAGATTCTTTTTATTGTTTGTCTGCTTTTCACAATCCAATATTTTTCTCGCAATTTTCCCATTAGAAACTGTACTCCTGCGTGACTGTTCTTGAGATGTTCTTCTCTGATGATCATATTCACCACTAGATGTTTGGACGGTAGTAGCACAGGGAATATGAAATCAATGATATCATCTTTCATAGCGAGTCTTGTCTTCACTCGTAATAGTCCGTCTACCCCTTTAACCCATCTGCACCCATAAGCGTACCAGTACGCATATTTAATACCCAACACTATAGCCATAAGCGTACTGGTACGCAATTGCGCGCGCCTGCATTCAAATAAGCATAGGCGGCAAACTACTGGTCGGAAAGTCGATCGAACAGCTTTTTCGAGAATGTCTAGCATGTGGCTCTACCTAGCGTCACTTTTATGAACTTGGTTCATTTTTTTTTCGATTTTTTCAGGGACTCTTTTATTGAGGGGAAATTTTTGGGGCGAACTTCTAAAGTAAACATGGCGTTTTTCCTGACAGGGGGTTTTTGGGGTTTGCGTAAAAAAACGACGATTTTTTTCTCAGTTTTTTGGTTTTTAGGCTCGGTTTTTTGGGTGACAGTGTAGTGAAAGTGTAAACAATGACTGTGTTTGCTTGGGGCCGTGGGCCCTTTGTAACATTTTATAAGTGATAGTGACAGTGATGATGCAGATGTAAATATTGACCCCCAGTAGTAAAGGGGATTTTAAATTTTTGATGAGGGTCATAGTCATAGTCATTTTCATTTTATTGGTTTTTTAAAAATTTTTTTGTATACTAGTATATTAGGAACATTCGGTTGTCAATTTTTCATTTATAATTATACAGCAGTTTTTTAAAGGGTTGTAAGATAAAAGAAAGCTAAAAATTTTTTGTTGGACATTTGGGGCCCCAAATTCTTTTAAATATTTTAATGGGGTTAAAACAAAAAAAACATTTTAAAACCCCTTCACATGCCCCGATAAAAAAAATACAATTACCTTTTGCATGGCAAAAAAAAAAAAAACATATTTTAAAAAGATAGACAAAAATTTTCAAAAAACATTAAGGTGGGGGTAAAAAACCAATTATGAAAAAATCAGTCAACTAAACAGTAGAATTCAGCAGGATTTTGGTTTTTTGCACTGTAAGAAACATTTACCCCAGAAAAAATTTTTTAAGTTTATTTTTTAAACCCGGGTCTAGGGTCTCTTATTTCCTTTAACCCCTAAAGGCAACCCAATTGAAACAGTTTTTTTCCCCTCAAAAGGGCAAGCCCTTTTCTGGCGAAATTGCCCAATTTTACATTGTTTTTATCCGAAATTGGTTTTTGTTTCTTGTATTAAGGTGGTGAGCACCCGGGTTTCTTTTTAAATTTTGGTTCAAAATTTTAAGTTTTACAAAAGAAATGACTTCATAAATGTATTTTAAAGGGCATAGGGAAAATTTTTTTAAATTTCTTAAAAAAAGGGTTTTAAAAGCGTCTCTGAAACCACCCTTTGGGCCCCAAACGCATTTTGCCTTTTTTTGTAGCAAAATACTTTTTTTTAAATCTGTAAAATTTCCCCATATTGCAAATTCCAATGACTTTAAGGGAAATGGAAAAAAAGAGAAGTTTTACAGTTTTGCTATTTTTTTCCCTCCAAGAGATTCCCCCAATTTTCCCTTAGAAAAAAGCAAGCCAAACCAAGCCTAGGAACTTTTTTTTGCAATGTGAGTTTCCAGTTCTTTTTTCCCGCCCAAAGGGTAAACCCAGAAATTCAGCGGGACAATTGGGAAAGTTTTTTAAAATCTGCCCTTTTCGGGTCAAAAAATGCTAAGAGCCCCTTTTACTAAAATTTTAAAAACTCAAGGGCTTAGATAAAACCTGTATGGAAGTTTACCCTTTTTGGTTTTGTCTTTGATTAAGTCCCAATTCTTTTCCCATAAACCATTCATTATTTTTCTAAAATTACGAGTTCGCTAATAGCTCCAGATCCTTCCGTTCCTTTTGGTAAGAAATTTTCATGGAAATCGTCGGGCAAATTGGAGGGACACAGTCAGAATTTATATTAGTGGCAAGTCATTTTTTGTCTAGGAAACAGGGTTTGGGCCAAGGAATAAAAACCCTTTGTGGGCCCCCCAGTTTTTTTTTTTCCCCCATTTTTGAACGAATGGGTTTGTATACTTTTGCCCCTGCAAATTATTTTTATTATTAAAACGCATTGTTGCCTATTAAAGGTATGACTCGAACCAAATTTGAGTGGTATTTCCCTTATCCCATACCCAGGGATTTTTTGGGAGGGGGGGGGCCCTTGTGATTCCCCGTATCAAAGCTTTAGCAGGCCCAAAAATAGTCCTATCCCCTTTATTTTTTTATCTAAAGTTTCCCAAATTTTTTTTTCATTTAAAATGAACGCTGCCTTTAAAGTAGATTTCCCTTTTTCCAAAACCCAAATTTTTTTTATCCTTTTATTTTATTTTCTACGATATAGTTTTTTTTTAATCTTACATCCCTTTACTTTTTTTATTTTTTAAAAAGAAGGGGGCAGCAGGGATATTGGTCGATATTTTTGCGGGTTTATTTCTTTTTAAACCCTTTTTTATAAAGGGGAAAATAATTTTTTCATTTTTTAAGCCATTGGGGGAAAAATCCCAAATTTTTCTAGCGAGTTTTTCCCATATTTTTTGTGATTTGGCAAGAAAATTGTTTGGGTTTTAAGGGTTTTTATTTTTTCGCCCCAAGTCCATAAAATCATTAGATTAGAATTTTTTTATGCTATTTATTATTTGGCCTATCTCCCTTCTAGATGGGGGTTTTGAGAGCAACGATTGATTTGAAAAGTTCCGTAAAATTTTTCCCCTTTTTTATGCGTGTTTTCAGTCCTTTTTCCCTTTTCACCCACCGTCAAAAAGTTTTTTTGGGGTACTTTAATAAAATTTTTGGGTTAAAAATATTTGCTATTTGAAACGAGTTGGTTATCAAGTTTGCCATTTTGCTCCAAACTCTTTTAACCTTAGAGGGGGGAGGTTTAATTTTCCCCCATTTCCCCTTTAAATTTTTTGCCAAACGGTTTTTTGGGTTTTTTGTTCGGCACTGTATCCGTCAGCAAAAAGGCTTTTTTGGCTTTCCGCTTTAAATCTTTGAAATTTCTTGTTTAAATTTTAATTTCCTCAAATTTAAAATTTAGTAGGTGCTACATTTTTTTAAATTGTTTTAACTTTTTTTAGGGGTATGCAGGAGTTAAGATGCCAACGTTATCCATTTTTAAACGTTTCATTTTTTGGGGGTTCTTTAATTTTGTGGAAATGCCTTATTGAAATGTTTACAGAATGTCCTAAAGAAATTCCAGTTTTTCTTCTCCACCCCCCCAAACAGTGGGTTAAAAAACCGGGGTCCCCCCCCCCCCGTCCCCCCCCCCCCCCCCCCCTTTTTGAAATAGGCTTTCCCCAAAATTGGAGTAATTATGTGTGCTATTATTTGGGGGTTACCCTTCTCGGTGGGGGGATTATTTGGGCCCTTTCCGTAGACCCAAAAAGTTGTTCATAACTACTGCATTGTGGTCGGGAAAAAAGAAATGCTCTGCCTCTATGAACAGTTTTTTTTTTTTTTTACATTTGTAAGATATTATCCCAAATTTTTGTTTGGGAATTTTTGAAATTGTAGGTCTTGGACTATTGCTTAACACTGAAAGTGTCCCCGGGGATGGAAACCCAAAAAATTTTTTAAATTTTCTGGGTTTTTGTAAAATCTTATTAAGTTCCCCCAAAATAAAAAAACTTTTTTAAATTGGGTTTTTTGAAAAAGGTTTTTTTGGGGTAACCAAATCTTTCCTTGAAAGGAAAAATTTTTTATATTGCCCATCAGGCGTTTTATAAAATGAAATACTCCCGTGTTTTAAAAAGGGAAGCCAACCCCTGGCCCCCACTCAAAAATCCCTTTTCAATTTATAAGGACATTATGGGCATCTTTTTATCAGTAGCTTATTTAAGGGCATTAACATATAAAGGTACACCCCCTCGTTTAGCTTTTCCCCCGAAGAAGCCCAAACGGGGGCAACGAAAAACCCGGTAAAACCCGGGTACTTGCAAAATTTTATCTTTTAAACCAAGTTCTTTTAAAACCGGGAGAGTATGGCCCGGGACTTTTCAAGAGAATTAATGGAGTTTGAAGGGCGTCAAAAACAGTTTTTCCCCGCCTTTAAAATTGAGAGCGACTATTTTAAAAAAACTATCATTGATTTGGGGTTTTTACTTTTTGTTTTTAGGGTTAAAACCTAGTTAGCGGTTTACAATTTGGGCCCCTTCCAGATGAATTTAAAATTTTGGGTTTTTGCTTTTGGGGTTTTTCCCAAAAAGGAAAATTTAATTTTTGCCCCAGTTTTCCCCTAATCTTTTTTGGGTTTGGCCCTCGAATTTTGAAAAGGGGTTTTCCCCAGGTTTCCCCGTTTTTAGATATACCCCGGGACAATGCCCCTTTAACTGATTCGTTTTTAGATCTAGTTAAGGGACACTGCTTGCCGTTACAATTTCTTTTAAAAAAAGATTTTTGTGGTTTATCTAGTTTTAGGTACACCCCTACTTTCCGGTTACACTGTTCCCCTGATTTTGGGGGTTAGGTTTTGTTTTAGGTTTTGTTTTTTAGGTGCCCTGCTTCCCAAATGATTCGGTGGTAGCTTTAGTTGTAAGTACACTGCTTGCCGGGACACTGATTTGCACTAAATTTGGTGGTAGGGGCAGGTTTTGGGGATACTGCTAGCCGGTGCACTGCTTTTTAGCTAATTTGGGGGTAGATCTAGTTTTTAGGGGCAAATGGTTTTTCCCGCTGAATTTGGTGGTAGCTTTTTAGTTGGGAGGTACCCTGTTTTCAAATGCTTTTGGGGGTTTGGTCTATTGTACGTGTACTGCCTTTTAAATAATTTGTGGAACCTAAAGGTTGTATGTACAAATGCTTGCCGGTAGGCCCCAAAACGGGTTTCCTCGGGTTTTGGGAGTAGCCTGTCTAGTTGTAATTTCCCTGGATGGGGTAACCCAAGGCAGGGGAGTGTGGTCCAAAAGACCTATTTCCCTCCCGTACATGGCTCAAAACCCTCGTACAAATCGAAAAGGGATCTGGTCACGTACATCTCACTTTTTCTAAGGTAGGGCCCATCTGCTGGCTTTGGGGGGTTTTTTAAGTTCGGCTGCAATTTTTGATGCTAGCCCCTTTTCCTTGTTTTTCAAATGAACCCCAAATGCCTTGTGAAGGTTTGGGGAGCAACTCATCCCCAAAGAGATATGTATTTTACCTTTTTTTTTACCCCTCTTTGCTTCCCAATCTTGTTTTTTTACCACAGCTTTTGGATGTATTTAACGGAACTTTATCTAGGCGCCTGGGGAGGGGTTAAAAAGAACAACCTGTATACCATTGGTGCCCCTTTCAGCAATAGCTTTTGAGAGATTTAAAAATTACTGTTCAACAGATTCACTGTTGGAAAATAGTGTCATGGAGTAGTTTAATTTTTTCAAAAATCGTTTGTGCCACCGAAAATAAAAAGGGTGCTCACAGAAGCTTTTACATTACTTACAATGTTTCCATGGGGCAGGGGGTTTACTATGAAACTCAACCCGATTTTTTTGTCCCAAAAGCTGGTACTGGACCTCACTCCCCAGTCTTCCCAATGGCTGTCACCCAGTATCAAAATTTCATGTTTTTTGTTTCCCCTCCTTTCCCTCCCCTTTCCATTTTCCCAAGGTGGGTTTCCTTTTCCGGGCCCCGGGCCCTTTAACGATTAGAGGATAAAACATTTAGTAGTTCTTCTTTTTAGACTGGTTTCCTGTGGGGGGTTTTTCGAAGCCTAGCTTAAGGGGGGGGCCTAACGGGGGCTAGGTTTAGCAAACCCTAAATTTTGTGCAGGTTTTAAGCACTCTTATGTTGGGGGGAGAGATGACCCAGTATTTCATTTATTGATTTTTTCCCAGTTTTAAAAATTTTTCCTTGTTTATGTCATCCATAGCTTGTAGGGTTTGATATTTGGGGGAGGGAAAAACTCGTCGGCTTTGGCCTAATTAGGCCTATTTATCTTAAAGTCCCAAAAAATTTTTGGATGATTCGTTTGGGGGGGCCTTGGGCCCTTTATGCCCTTTGGCCCTAGGCCATCCCCTCCACGTTTTTCATTTTTTGTTCATAATCTATAGTATTTAGAGGCCCAATACCGAAGCCTGTTTGACTCTAGGCTTAAAAGCTTTTGATGCACATCTCAATTTACTTTTTCCCGGGCAACGCTGCTTGTATTTGGGCCCCGGGTGGGGGGTTTGGGCACGCTGCGCTTTTTCATAAAAAACAAGGGATTTCAGGGCCCGGGCTTCATGGAGTAGACAATTTTGATTACGTTTTGAGATATCAGCCCCTGAAACCTGTTTTGTGTACCAAAGGCCTTGCGAAAACGACCCTGCCTAGTCCAAAGGCTAGCCTGAAATAACCCTCCCCTTCTTTTTCCCCCTCTATCCAGGGTTTTTCACTGGGGCCAAAAGCCCGGGGAAAGGTGGGCCCTTTATTCTTTCTCAGGGGTGCATAATGCTATTTTATATTCATTACGGGTTTAAAGAAAGGGACAAAATGAAAAAAAATTTTAAAACTTGAAAAAACTTGAAAACGCCCTGCTGCCCACCACCCCCCTTGGTTAGATCTGGTCGGTAAAGGAAGTGGATAAAGGGAATAGTGTGAAGACCAGCCAAATGAAAATGTGCGTAGGGCTGGGCCCTTTAGGGGGGATGTTTTGGGAAGGGGGGGTATCTTTAATTTTTTGGACATTTTTTAGGGAACTCTGAAAACTAATCGGAGCGCGCCTAAAAAAGTGCGTGGTTTCGGGGGCCGCGCCCCTTTTTATTGACCGTGCGGGTGGGGTGGGTTAAATACTTGGGCCCGAAAACCATTTTCCCCTTCAAAACCGAAAAGATTCCTGTTAAATTTGTTTTAGTAGATCTCTTTCTGCTGCTTTGGGAGCTCTTTCGACTTTTCAGTGCCCCCTTGGACTAATTTTTCTTGCGAGACTTTTTTAAAAAATTTCTCTGACCCATGCTGCCCCCCTTCACAAACCCAATTGTATGATAAAACCCTTTGTTATTTTCCGGGTCGTTTTACCGGTTGTCACTTTGCAGGGCTTTCCTTTACTTTCTTTTTCTTTTCCCGAGAACACAAATTTTCCTCTTTTAATTTAGTTTCCCCCATTTGGGGCCATTGTGAACCCCAATTTTTTTTAAAGCCACCCCGGCCCCCTTCCCAAAAATTTCTCGAATGTACAAGGTCTTGTGAGCTGCATCTCTGGAGGAAGATCACCCGGATTGAGAGAGCCGGGTACATGCCCCCAAATTTCCCCCGGGGTTTAGTGAGATTGCATATCTTTTTTTACCCGTTTCCCCCAAAAAACGAAAGTGCCCCTTTATCATTCCCCGTACCCAAATGTAACGTGTTGTTGAATCACCCCAAAAAAGGGAAATCAGTTTTGCCCTTCTATTGCAAAGATTTCTTTTTAATGTTTTCGATAAGCGACTTCCAATTAGACAGCTCATTAACCCCAATCGGTATTTTTAAATTTTCCCTTCACCCGGGGTTTTCTTATTTAGCTTGTATAAGTTGCCCAGTAACCCCCCTCCGAACTCTGTTCTGAAAAACTACTCCCGCTATGCATTCCACTTGCATCAAAAAAAACGTAGGGAAAACGCTGTGAACTCACATAGCTTCCTACTTTCGTAGGGTGTTTTGGGAAATTTTTAATATTCGTAAAATCGAATCTCGTTTACCCTTTTAGGAAAACTTCATTGTATATTTCTTCACCCCGGGTACATCCCATCCCTCTTACTAATCCACTTTTCCCTTGCAGCATTAGTTTTGGTAGCAGTTTACTGGGCAACATTTTCCTGGGGGTCGAAAATTTTTTGAGCCAAAAGATAAAATTTTTCTTTTGTAAATTCCTGAAACAGATTCGATGCTGGGAAATAAACACCCCAAACTGCCCAGTGACGACCCCAATTTTCAAAAAAAAAAACAAATTATTCTGCCGTTTTTCCTTTTTTCAGATCTTCATCTTCGAATTTTCCACATTCTTGGGCCATCTTAGGTCTTCAAACAGTTTTACTGATTCCTCCAAAATTGGGCAAACTTTCCTTCCTTAACGGGGTTTAATTTGGGAAACCCGGAAAGTTTCAACAAAATTGGGGTCAAAAAAATAGGAGCCCGGGAATTTTCCCTTTGAAGGTTTTTCTTGGAAAATTTTGGTCTTTTTATTTTCCCCCGGTTTTTAAATTGGTTTTTTTCCAAAGTTTGGGAATTTAATCCAAAAATGGGAACAATTTTAAACCCAAAAGGGTAAAAGGAATTTGGGAACTACATTTTTTTTAAAAAGGTCCCCCAAATTCCGTTTTCCCCTTTCCTTTAATTTTACCAAAAAACCCGGAAAACTTTCCCTTTTGTGAAAATTTCATCCAGGGAAAGCCACCCAAATAACCCCCTTTCTTCTTCGAAATTTTGGTTTCAAAAAATTATCAAGTTTACCGGGTTCTCCTTTAACCCCTCTTTGGGGAGGGTAATTTTCCAAGGGGGATTCAAAAAGCACCCAAAACCCTGCAACAATTTGGCAAAATTTTAATGGGGCAAAATTGATTGGTTTTATCCCCGCCGGGTTTCCTTTTATCCCCCCAAAAGGCAAAACCCCAAAAGTTCCGTTTTCCCCGCTTTTTTTAAATTTTTTTCCAAAAACCCTTTTTTTGGGTTCCCTTTTTTGGGGGTGGGGGGTCCTTTTAAAACCCGGGGTAAACCCCCCCAATTCTTCCCTTGCCACCTTTTTCATAAAAAAATGATTTTTCTTGGGCCCCTCTTTTTCCTTTTGGAATCTCTTGTATTTTCCCCCCAAAATTTATTTGCCAACCCCGGGGAAAAGGGATGGATATGACCCCCATAGATTATTAACTTTTTTTGGTTTTGGGGGCCGGGGTTTTGGTCCCAAAAACTAATTGTTTTTCCTTTCCCCTGGGCTCCCAATTTTCCAAGATATCGCGTGATTCCCCGAAACATCAGTTAGTCCATTAAATTTAAAGCCTAAAACGGGGGAAAAGGGGAATCCTTTTTTTAAAAAAACATAACCCCCCCAAAAAAATTTTTCCTTTGAAAAATTTCCTTTACAATTGGGGTTTTTTGAAATTTAACTTTCCCTTTGGTTCTTCCTCCAAAAACCTAGGCCGTGGGGTTTGGGAGAAACTTTCATAATTTTTTTGGGAAAAAAATTTAAGGGACCCAACCAAAAAACCAAATGGTTTTTTTGGCCAACAGGGAACCAATTAATAAAGCTTTTTTTTCCCTTGGGATTAAAGTTAGAACCAAAAAAAAGGGAAAAACAACATTTAAAATTTTTTTTTAAAGTTTGAGGTTTCCCTAACCGGGGGTTGGACTTTTTTTTTTTGAGAACAAATCAGGACCCCCCCAAAAAATGTTTTTTGCAAAAAACCCTTACACTTTGAAATTTCCCGGGAACTTAAGGCAAACAAGTCAAAAATTTTAATTTTTAGTTTGTTTTTTTTCCCAGGGCTTGTCTTGTCCTGAACAAATCAGTTTGGTAGTTTCAAAAATAAAAATTCCCCTTCGCCTTTTAAATCCCGGGAGGGTGGCCCCCCCAAAAGGGACCAAAATTGGGGGGGGGGGTTTAAACCTGCCCCCCTGTTCATCCTGAGGACAAAACCGGTCTAGAAACCTTTTTTTCGGTTAAACCCCTTCTCGGGAAATTCCTTAGCCATACGTTTTTCACCCCCCCCTTTTCCCCTCCCCCCCCCCCCTTTTTCCCTTCCTTTCCCCCCCCGACCCAGGGGTATCTAATGCCCTTAACTGACCTTCAAATTTTTATCATAGATTGCTGGAAAGGGGTTGGTTTTCTTTTTTAGGGGACGTTGCTGATTACAACTTCAGCGCTCTTAACAAAATTTCATTAGAGATCCTCCTTACAGAATCTTTTTTTTCCGTCCCAACTATTACCCTCCCCATAGTTTTCCCCTTTAAATGAGGTAAGCTACCCCGCCCCAAGCTCGCTAGACGAGTTCCACTTATCTTTGACTGGACCAAATACTAAATTTTTGTCAAAATAATGCAATTGGGGTGTCCTCGTGCATTTTCCCTTAAACTGTAAACCAAATGTCCCCAAACCCTTTTTCCAAATTTTCACCATCAAACTTCTTAAGTTCTATCTTAGGTAGATAAAGTCCGATTGGGGAACCGGTTTGTAAACCCCAAAATTTGGGTACCCCCTGACATCTCTATTTACATAAGTGAGAGCTCACCAACTTTACTCCTTACCTCTCCCAAGACTTTTTCATAGCCCTCAAGGGCTTCGTTTTTCCAGGGAATAATCCTCGTCATACAGTCATCACCCAGAAGATTTTCTAAATATTTAGAGTCCAGCTGCCTCAGATGGGTCAAAACCTTCTCCATTTTTGCAAAATTTCAAAAGACAAGGTGTTTATCGGGGAAGCTTCAGCAAGCTCGCCCTTTACCCATGTAGTTTTCCTGGTAACGAAGCCCCCACAGGCGTACGCATCTTCTTGAGTCGACCTAATATCAAACCACTATCAAAAAGTTTAAGCGGGGTCACCCAAAAAAGTTACGGAAAAAATAAATACCCGTTAAAAACTCTTAAATAAAAGATCTTGACAAATTTTAAGAGGGAAAATTTTTATTTCTAAATTTTCTTTAAATTTAAAGGAAAAAGCTCTACAATTTTTGTTTGATCAAGTTGCTCGTAACTAGGGCCTTTTGGGGAAAAACACAATAAAAAAAAAAGCGCACAAAAGGGCCTTTGAAATAAATGAATGGTCACTGCCATCTCATCTTTTAAGTTTTACATTTCCAACAAACACATTGCAATAAATTTTTCTTTCCCAAATAGTTCCCCCCGATTTTATCTTTGTTCTTTTGTCAGCCTGTGATTTAGTTGGTTCTGGTTGGATCAAAATGAAGGCGCAAGGGAGTTTGCCCCATTTCACGGGTGGCTTACAACGCGCTCCCGTAGTCCCCAAATTTCCCCCCCCCCCCTTTCTCTTTAGCAGAGTCGACAAAGAAGTTTCCCCGGGGGTTTTTTTATCGACTCTTTCAAGGGATGAAGGCTTTCCCCGGGGAAAAATCGCATCGCGTAGGCGTAAAAAAATAAACCCGTGAAATTTGCCTAAAAAAGGTCGCGAAAAATACCCTGTTTTTATAATCGGCTCCAGTTTAAATTTTTAGAACCGGGTTTCCCCGGGGACATCCTAGAAAAATATGTAGCCTACCATTTTTTTTTTATTTTTTTTTTTTTTTTTTTTTTTTATTTTTATTTTTTTTTTTTTTGAAAAAAATCGGCTCGGCTTGGCTCGAAAATTTAAAATTTTTTTTTAAAACTTGGGGTCGGCTGGCTCGACTTAAAAATTCTAGGCTCGCACAGCCCTATAACAAAGTTTTTTGGGAAAAAATAGAGGGCTCAAAGGGATGCGATTTAAAATTGCCCATAAGGAAAGTATTGGTTTTAGAAACTCAGAAAAAAATTTACGTAAGCAAACGGAAACGGTAGGACGAGCGGAGTTTTAGGGGAAAACAAACTTGGGGTGGGGTGGTGTGATTTGGGGGCTGGGGGGGTCTTGGAGAAGACGCCCATAAAAATATTTTGGGAAAAACGTTTTTTCGAGTGGGAAAACATCCAAAAATAGGGGGAAAAGAGAGGATAGAGTAGGGTATTAGTAGAAAAATCGATGAGCAAGATTAAGTTGGATTTGGTAATTGGAATAGTTAGCGTTGTTTTAAAACATTGTGGCCATAGGCCTAGCGTCAACCACAAGGTGGGTTTGAGAGGCGAGTTGAAGGAAATTGGGTAATTGACTGTGTTTTTTGGGGGTTTAAAGAGGAAAGTTTTACCCCGCGCAATGAGATATTTTTAACGTTTTTCTAAAGTGAAATCATTGATTTTTTTTTTTTTTCTTTGCAAAGGGGGGACTTTTAGCCATTCCTTTTGTCCTTTTCCCATCCAATATAAGACTGGGGTTTCCCTTTTTATCCCGCTCAGGTTTATCGGGCAGGGGGTTTAATGTCACTCTTGAGGGGGGCGCATCTAAAGAGATGCGCTCGTCTTGATCTTCTAAAAATTTCAAAGTTTTTCAAGGGCCGGTTTTGTTGGGGAATGTTTAAAAAGGTTTCAGGGGTTTTGCAAGGGCTTTTGTGACCGGTTTTCCAAACCGGAAAAGGGCGGGGGCCGTCTTTCCTTTTTTTGGGCCAGTCCTTTTTTCTGACCCTTTTTGATCTTGGTCCACCAGTTTTTTAGTTGTGAAGTCTTTTTCCCCGGTTTGGGGTTATAAAGACATTTTTTTGGGGTTTATTTGATTTTAAGTTTTGACCCTTTTTTGGAAAAAGGGGGAGGCCTGCTGGTGGGTTTCGGTGCTTTTGTGGGACTTTTTCCCAAAAAGCTGCCTTTTATTCCCATGATTTGCATGGGTAGGGGGGCTGGCAAGGGGGGTTTTTAAAAGCGCAAATTTTGGGGTTTGGGGGTTTGCTGGGTTTGGGTAAAAAATTGGATGGGCCCAGACACTGTTTTTTTTGGATGACAAATTTTTTTCTTTTTGAGGGGGGGCGGGGGTTTCGGCGAAATTTTTTTGGGCCGGGCCCCGGCGGTGGGCCCGCGACCTCGCGGGGAAGAAGATTCACTGGCTCCCTTTGGGGTGGCTTCTTTTAAAGAAAATGCAGTGGATGCCGTAGCCTGTTCTGTTTGTAACCGAGTAAAAGGACCGTCCGTGAAGAAAATTCACCCCCTCTTGAGAGGAAAGTGCTTCTTCAAGTGCTTTCCCCGGCAAAACTTTTTTAGTTCTTTTTGGTCATGGTTCTTTCTTTTCAAAGCCGTAAATTTTTGTTCCCCCGGGCGACGATTAAACTTGTTCCCCCCGAAGCTCTGGGGGTGGTAAGTCAAATGGTGCACGTGGTGCTTTTAAGGGGGAAAAGGACAGTTTTTACTCTTCAGTTTTTGGGGAACTGTTTTAGCAAAGTTAGTGTGGCCCCCTTTTACTTTTGAGGTTTGGGGAGTTTTGGGTATTTGTTGGGGGTTTTGGAGCGCCATTTTTCGTGCAGTTGGGCAGGCGTTTCTCTCTTCTTAGCTGTAGAGGGGGTCAATTTGGGGTGAACCACTCCATGGGTTTATAATTGGGGTGGTTTTTTTCTGCTCCCTTTATCAGGGGAAGGGCTCGAAATTTTTGGGCTCTGTCAACATGGTGGCGTGCGGGTTGGGAGCCCGGGGGGGGTGGGGGAAGACTTCGGTGCCGTTTCTCAAGGGGTGGTCCTGTGTAGTTTTGTAAGTCAAACGCCAAAAGTGTCTAGGGAATGCGCCCAAGGGCACACCGGTACCCTTTGAAGGAGTGTTTGTCATTTTTGACCCTTTTTCTGCTGGGCCCTTTTTAAAAATGGATCTTGCCGGCCTTTTTTTGTAAAATTTACCCCGAGGGGACTTCATCTCATCTGTCTGTTTAATTATTCGCCACAAGAGTGATGTTGAATTGAAAGGGGAAAAACACTTGGGAAAAAAAGCCAGCGAACATTAGAGAAAGGACGCCTTTGTGGGTACAAAGGGGTAGGGCCCACATGCCATTGGGTTGGGTAAAAAAGGGCCCAAGAAAAAAAAAAAAAACCCCCAAAAAATTTGGAGACTTTTAAATTAAAATTTTGGCGCATAGTGAATATAGTTACGAGATCATCCAAGGCACGTTAACAGAAAAAGACTTGATAATTTGAATTTAGTTTTATTTGGGCAATTTATGATGGGGTTTAATCCATAAGATGGTAACCGAGACATTAATGGCACCATTTTTTGTACACCGGAAGGAGTACTAATCCCGCCCCTTTTTTTCTTCCCTTTTTTCCACAAATTTGTATCACTCCGCGCTTGATGGTCCCTTTAGCTTTTTGGGAAATCTTTAAAAATAAATAAATTGCAACATTGCTTTTTGGGTTTTTAGATTTGATACAAAAACAAACCCACGAAAGATAAATTGGGACAGTTTAAATGAGTTTCGTATTTAATAAATACGCGTTTTGAGACCTTGAACGACCGCCGCACCGCGAAACCCATGTATCTGGAGTTTTAAAAGCGCCCGAGAGGGGAAAAACCTTTACTGGTCGGCACGCTAAGGGACGACTACGCTTCGAGAAAAAATAAACCCAAACCGGACCGCAACGCAAAAGACATCGAAAACCCAAAGGCTCCCCTCGCAAACCCTCTAAATTCTGATCCCTATCCCCTGTGGTCGCTTGTAGCCCATGATTACCCGAAATTTCTTTGTATCTTTTTGTAATAATATGACATTATGTATTTACGTGGGATGGTAATGCTTTTAGGGAAAAATTTCAACAACAAAAAATACCCTTATCACTGATCAGTGTAGGGGGGGTTTTACCCTACCATTGACCTTGAAAAAAAACTTGTTCCCGATTTTAATATAATCAATTATTGAAAGTTTATAAAATCTTTTTTTTCCATCTTTTTCTTTAAAAAAATTTGGGTTTCCCTTTTTAAAATTTTTTTTTTTTTTTCTCCCTTTTTTTAAAACCCCCCCCAACTAATAATCCATCTTCCCCCCTTAACCCAGAGTAGTCGCGCCCCTTTTTTGTAAGTTAGGTCGCGCCCGGTCCTTTAGACCGGGGGTTATTTTTTTATGGGTAATAAAAGTTTAATAAGTTTTGATTCCAATTAAAAATAATTTAAATATATGTGGGCAGCAACATGGTTTTCTTAATCAAATTTTCCCAAACAATAATCAAAAAATAATTTAAAAAATAAACAAACAAACACAGAAAAGGTTTTCAACCCCACAAAAAGGTTAAAAATATGTTTTGAAAAAAACCATTTAGTTCCCAATTTTTGTAAACCAAACAGAATATTAAAGCCAACACTGTATGTTGGGAAAAATAATCAACCTACAAAAACAAATACATTTTCCCCATAATTGTATTGAGTAAGCTATTTTTTTGCCTCCCTTAGTAGTTTCGCAGCGGGTCGAAAAGACCAAAACAAAAAGAACAGGACCTCTTTCTTGAGGGAAATTTGCCGAACACTGAATTTTCGTATTTCACACTGGCTTCACAAAACTTTTGGGAAAGGTTAAGGGGGAACTAGACAGCCACGTATGCGCGCTGTAAAAAATACCAACTGTTGAAAAAAAAAGGCGGTTAAAAAACCACAACCCCGACTAAATCTTTGGGTTTAAAAAGGGCCCCCCTTCCCCAGGTTTAAACCCGGATTTTTTTTATTATTTTTTTTATTTTTTCTAAAATAATCCAGAATTTTTTTCAGTTGTTTTTATCTAAAAGGTTAATTTTTTGGAGGAATTGATGAAGTGTAACATTGATTCAACTAGTGGTTGAGGAGAACAATTTAAAAATGGGTGTTTTGGGGGATTTAAATTTAGTAACAAAATTTGATTTGTAAATTTTTTTTATTTTTTAAAACTCTTTTTTTAGGAAGAGTTTAAACCTTTGGGGGTTTACCCAATTAAAAAAAACCCTTCTCCCCCGCTTAAAATACAGAGTGATGTTTTAAAATTTAAAAGTTCAGTCGTAAGATATAATGATTTATAAAATGAACCTAGGTATTCTAGATACTTTTTTATTATTTTTTTTGTTTCAATTTAAGTACTTCTGTCTATTTCTTCTTTTTCTTTAATTGCTTTAATTTTATAGGATCCATATAAAACTCATCAGTGCCCCTTTCCGAAAATTGGGGGTTTTGGACCCAGGCAATTTCCTACGTAATTAATAAAACCCCGGGATATAATAATTTTTTTTAAAAAATTTTACAAATTTTTAAAAAATTTTAGTTTTTTGGGAAAATTTTTAATTTTACTTTTGGGGCATATTTTTTAAATTTTATTATATTTTATTTCACTTTTTTAAAGCATTTGGGTTTTTATTTGTCCCTAGCGAATATAGGGTTTTTTTGAGATATTTTAAAAAAATTAAGTAAAAAAAAGGTTAAAGGGGGCGGCCCGTATGGGGAGCAATTTTTCAAATTTTAATAAATATCCTACTCTTCAAAAAAATTTAAAAGGGGCAAAAAAGGGGTGTGGCAAATTTCTTTCTTGATGGTGGGCTATATTCGGTAAATAAACCCGGGACAGATAAAAATTATTACACAAAACCAAAAAAACCATTAAAAGCTTGATATTTTTAAAATCTAAAACTCGAGGCAAAATAATTTAATAAATACCCGTCCCCAAATGTGTTCGCTTAAACCCCTAACCACGAAAAATTTACATTAATCCCGTACAAAAGGGGTGTTACTTTGTTTGTTTTTTATGTGGTTTGGGGGTTCGATTCGGCAGCCAATTATTTTCAAAGGAAAGCCTTTTCATATTTTTTTTAGTTCCAAATTTTTTTTAAGGCCAAACCCGATTGGGTGAATCTTTGAAAACTCGGATTTAAAATTTGGGCACGAGATTTTTCAAATCCAAGGGAAATTTTTTTAAACCAATTCCTTGTTAATAACAATACATACAGGAATTAGTTGCACAAAAAGCAACTTTACACGACCGAGGAATTCCAGATACTGTTTTTTTTTTTTAAAATTTTGATATTGCTTAATGTCTCATATTAATGCACTAAGGTTATTGGAGACGATGAGTGGTGATAGATGAGGATGAAGTATGAATAGAAGGGAGGAGGGGAAACCTGGTACCGGCACGTAGCGTACTCCTTTCGAAAAGTACCAAGGGGACCAACTGCTTTATGTCCCATCCGAAAGGATGGTGTAACCTTGACAGTCATATAGGTTCCTCCACTAACCTGGACTGCCGAGCAGACGTCGAGGAAAAGGAAGCCGTTACACTACCTCTCGAACCCTCCGTCTGCTCTAACCAGCAGTATACGTGTATCTGGGCAGAGCATTCACCTACTCTAACCCTGACCATGCCTAAAGGTTGCTTTACTTCGATGTTCGAATGGGAACCGGCCGCTGGCTCCTAGATCCTGGTGGGTACCGTTAAACTGAACAGACTTTACCTAATGCTAATTGTTACGAGACAGAATGCTACACAACTTGCCTATCTCCTCTTGCTCTTCCTCCGGAAGTTGTTCGGGCAGGGGCTGATGTTCTTGCTGGACCAGCACGGGAGCAGGGGCCAGAGGAGCAGCCGGCTTCACCTAGACCACAACATTCAGAGTCTTAAGGGGGTATTACATAGATAGATAGATAGATATTTTATTCACTTAGACTAGTACAGTGTACAAGTATAGCTCTTTGCAGAGAAAGTGAATAGTCTATATTTAATAATTAATAATAAAAGTGATAATAATTATAATGATATATACAGTGTTAGAAGAAAGAATAGTTGGATATAAAGTTGATAATTGATATGGATATTGATATTGATATGTATGATGATTGATAATATTTATATATACATATATATATATGTCATTTTTTAAAAGTTTTACGGTAAAACCACGTACCTTGTTAAAATTGCAGTCCTGGTTGGACGTTGTCGAGTGGGTGCAACGTTTCGCCAATGTTACAATTGGCCTCTTCAGGCGAGCGTCGAGCTGTTACCAGGCCGAGCACTGTCACTGCACTGACTTGTAGATGTCTTGGTGCCTCGTTGCGTCCGCGCAGGCTCTGACGTGTCAATCAACCCAGGCGGTCTCGTATCAGAAGGTGCGGGGCGGCGAGGTTCTTTGGCGTTGGTTATCTTTTCCCTGGTTCGGCTTCTAGTGGTAGGCCCGTTTTGTACCACTAGAAGCCGAACCAGGGAAAAGATGACCAACGCCAAAGAATCTCGCCGCCCCGCACCTTCTGATACGAGACCGCCTGGGTTGATTGACACGTCAGAGCCTGCGCGGACGCAACGAGGCACCAAGACATCTACAAGTCAGTGCCGTGACAGTGCTCGGCCTGGTAACAGCTCGACGCTCGCCTGAAGAGGCCAATTGTAACATTGGCGAAACGTTGCACCCACTCGACAACGTCCAACCAGGACTGCAATTTTAACAAGGTACGTGGTTTTACCGTAAAACTTTTAAAAAATGACATCATATCCCAACCACGAAAGTCTAAAAACTTACATATATATATATATATATATATATATATACAAATATATAATATATATATATATATATATAGTTTAGATTGGAGAAGGGTTGACAGGTTGGGAAAGCATAGAGAACATAAAGCCCAGCCTGAAGGGCTGGGGGCGACAAAACTTTTCACCTGCTGATGACAACTGTAGCTAATTTAAAGTTGTTACCTTAATCCACGACGCGTTTCGTCCTTCTGGGACTCTTCAGGCGGATGGTGGCCACTAAAAATCAGCTAACTACATGCAACCAAAACTCACAACACATAACCAAACCTGTGGTAGGGCCACGCAAGAAGTAAATTCTGCAAGCATGTTGTCATCATCAGCAAGGTTACTTCACACACCATCATACTGGGGCACACAGTCAGCACAGACAGTAAGGAGGCTTTCCTCCCAACTCTGGTGCTCGGGAGACAAGAAATCCATGACTTATATATATATATATATATATATATATATATATATGTTACACTTTACGGAAATAATCACGCTATATTGGATGTTTAAAACAAATATTTAATTAAAACTTCAAAGTTTCAGAAGACTAGGCTTCCATTTTCAAGAAGAGTTGGTATAAATAAATAAAGTTTAATACCAACTCTTCTTGAAAATGAAAGCCTAGTCTTCTGAAACGTTGAAGTTTTAATTTAAATATTTGTTTTAAACATCCAATATAGCGTGATTATTTCCGTAAAGTGTAACATAACATAAACCATGAATCACGAAAGCCTACAACAGAACATATATATATATTATTTTCAGAAGCTATTTGACCCGGATATATATTATTTGACGAGTGTATTAAACTACTAACAGAGGTCTATATTTTTAACACTTACTTGTGTGAATTTTCGGAGACGTCCGTCTCCATCGTCAGACACTGACACACTGGCAATCTCACTGTGTTTCCGGAGGCTTCCACCCATGTTGTTGTGCCCTAGTGACTTCTTCCCTGACTAGATTGTGCCATATGGGGCTGAATTCTTTTGTGGCCTGGCTGATTACATTTTCAATGCATGACATGACTGCAGCTTCTTTTCTCTTCCTAATGTCGGCATTCTCTTCTTTTAAGATTATTTTAACCCCCTCCCAATTGATGTTTTCCTTGCACACGTCGAAATGATCTTTTAATTTTGATGGCATCCTTGTCTTCCCTTCTATTGTTTTTTTTATGTTCACCTATGCGGATGTTTACTGGTCTTGATGTTTCCCCAATGTACTCTTGTTCACAGTCACACGGTATGTGTAAACTACATTTCTTGACTCTTCTTTTGGATTGCTGGGTTTTGTTTTCAAAATTATGCTACCTAACGTGTGTGATGATTGAATACAGTTCTGACATTAAACTTCTTCGTGATGCGACGGAATTTTTCAGAAAATCCCGGAATATATTGTTTGTATCGACATTGTAGTGCGTGGTATGTCCTCTTTACATTTTGTTTTGTGGCATGACGTTTAAAACATCAGTTGTTAACTTTTTAGGATACCCATTAGCTGTGAATACGTCTGCCAGTAATTGTTGTTCTGTTTTCAAGCAAATTGGGTCCGAGCAGTTGTTTTGTGCCCTAGCGGTTAAACAGCTGATTATGCCTTTCTTGTCTGATAACGGGTGATTTGATTTAAAATTTATATATTGGTTTGTGTGAGTGGGCTTTCGGTAGATCGAGGTACCTAATTTAGTTGTAATTTTGTTCCCATTGTCGGTAACTGATTTTGTGATTAGAATGTCCAAGAAGGGGAGACAATTATTGTTTTCAACTTCCATAGTGAATTGTATATCCTTTGACTGTGAGTTAAGATGCTCCAAGTAACTATCCAGCTCCTCTTGACCGCTGTGTCCAGACAGCCCATACATCGTCCACGTACCGATTCCACATTTCGGGTTTGAAAGTATATGATTCTATGGCCTTATCTTCAAAGTCTTCCATGTATATGTTGGCCAACAATGAAGAGAGAGGTGAACCCATGGCCAACCCCTTCACTTGGCGGTAAATATCATCTTCAAACCTGAAGTAGCATTCAACGAGGCATATTGTCAACATCTCCATCAGGCTGTTTATTGGGACAGTTGTTCTCTAAAATGAAAACAAACTGAGCTGTTGAGCAACAGCCAACATCTTGTTCAGATAGTCCTCCATATTTTTGCAATGTTGGTACTTGATGCCATTATGTTCACGGCGTAAGTGAATTTTCCTTACTAGGCCTGTCTTCAAATGCTGCTTCTGGTACATCACGTATAATTATTTATTAGGTATAAAGATGATACAAGTTACATGAGTTACAAAGTCAGACTGTTGGTTCAGACTGTTGGTTTGCCGTCGGGAAGGTACAAAACTCAAACGACGTAAAACCATGACGTCATTTGCACATCAGCAGTGCAGCCAACTTAACAAGCCTCAAGTCCCTAGGTCTCTGTACATGACACTCCCTCACACCATTTATGGACACAAGGAACATGAAATACCAATTACAAAGAAAATAAATTATTTTTCTTGAACATCAATAAACACAAGTAAAATTAAATACAAATGATAGATAAAGTGTTTTTCTGAACATCAATACTTGGTATGGTAATATTCCTAGATTATTATAACCTATTTTAAACCAAATGAATAATAATTCAATCAATAATAATTCAAATCCAACAATTATTGTTTGTGTTACAATATTGACAACCCAGGAGCCAATCACACTACAAATCTAATTTAACCCTGGGTTTACGTTCCCGTTCTGGGTAACGTCGTCCCTTTTCTAGCACAACCTCTTTCGAGGCTGATTTAGGATTTAGTACTTCAGGACTGGTTAACGGTCTTATTTCTGCCGGTACTTCGGGTATTGTTACCGTTTCCATATTCTCATCACTTGCTGAGAGAGGTATTTCCCTATTCGGATTTTCTACTTCGTTTACATATTCTGTAAGACTATTAGGAGTAGATTCCTTATAGTCCAACTGAGATTCTACTTCCTTTACATATTCTGTATGACTATTAGGAGTAGATCCCTTATATTCCAGCAACTGGTCTATATGTCGTTTCCAAACTAAATCCTGGCCAATCATTACTTCATATGTTACTGGACTTAAACAACATTTTACTTTACCCACCACCCATATTTCTTTGCCTCTCCTGTAATCTTTTACTAGCACCATCTGTTGTGGTTCGAAGTGCACTTGCCGTGACCTTTCATGATATTCTTTCTGTTTGTCTTGTTTTATTTCAACAAATTGCATCACACTAGGACGTACACAATCCAATCTTGTACGTAATGTTCTACCTAAAAACAATTTTGCTGGACACTCATTGGTGGTGCAATGAACAGTATTGCGATAATCCAACAAAAATCTGTAAACTGCTAAATTAAAATCTTTACCTGATCTTAAAGCTGCTTTTATTTTGTGCTTAAAAGTTTTTGTCACATTTTTCATCATCATCATATCTCATCATC